>ML812252.1:39676-82387 GCA_009831015.1 Picea engelmannii
CAATGTACAAGGACAATTAAAATGAAAAGGTGATGAGAAAGACTTTGCCCAAAAATTCAACCAAAGACAGGTTTCATGTCATCCCACAGACACTTAACAATCACTACAAAGATCCAAGAAGACTCAACAATCATCAAAAACTACCCAACAACCACCAAACCAAGCCAACAAGAAAAAGAGGTTGTTGTACGTGATTTTTGAAGGAAATAATGCATATGTACGTAACTTGCAGAAGGACAACACGCATATATATGCGATTGTCAAGCAAAAACCCGCGTATATGTTTCAAAAACACAGGTAGGCATAGAAGAAGGATGAAAGACTCAGACCTAGAGTGAACAGAGGTTGTCAAGCAATGATACGACAAAAAATGCAATAGGAACGAGAGCAATCTAAGGAGAAAAACACTCCAAACCCTAAGAAAGAAGATCCATTCCCCAATATGGTTGCCAATTATGTTATGAGGAAAATCTCTCTATGGCTAGGGTAAACCACAACAGATGGAAATGACTACAGAAATCAACTCTATTCTCAAGTATGCTATGTAAACAAATATTCTAGCAAGACAAGATAAAAGGCCTACCTCATCCAGACGTTCGATGAAGTCCATCGTTGAGCACTTGACCCAAAGCAATATACCTGCAACTAGTCCTCAACAACCAAGAAAAGAAAGCATATGGTGATAATATATGATGTTAGCACATTCAATAGCATAATCCATTAATATACATAAAAAATACGCCCATGGAATAAAAATTCAAATATTTTCAAGATATCAATTGGACGGGAAAAGATTATTTCTATTAATATATGATCAGCAGAAGTGAAAAAGTTACAGACTTTTGTGTCGGCACGGTTCGGAACCAAGAAACTAAGTTCCTTCCAGCTGGGCCTCCACCACTTCAATCCTCCACCAAAGGCAAGATCATAGAAGAGAGACAATGAAGTTCTCCATTAATAAGGGAAGAGCTTGGGGGCTGAACACTGTGTTTAGAATTAAAGGACAAAGGGATGTTGATTCAATATGAAGTGAATAATTTCTCCAGAGTAACTTTGCTCTCAAAGTTGAATTCTTTCTCCTCTTTTCCATAGCTCGGGATTGGCCCATTTATAGCCTTCAAATGGAACTTAAGGGACGAGTCAAAACGTTTCCAGTATATGGAAGGCCAAGGATCATAGATCTCCTGTTGTGACATGGAAACCTGACACCATTTTTCACTTTTGGGCTCAAATCCCAATGTACATGGGTTGTAGTGGTACAGCTTACGTATACGCATGTTGTATAGTAGACAAGGTGCATACATGTGGAAAAAATGTATTTTTTAGCTCTGGGATTTGCAAAAAGGGATGAAAATTCTACACAGGGAAATCAAAAAAGGCCCTTTGTGCAATATTGCATAGGGTGAGGCAAATCTTGCTATAACATAAGACAACACCAAACCACACAAGAAGATGCAACACCGAGGCCATAGATCGATTTCAATTCCTAAAACAGGGGAAGCTAACAATTCCACGAAGCCTCCACTAAAATTCACCCCAAAGGTTGAGTTTTCAGAACAATAAACTTAAAAATGATGAACAATGAAACAAATAATTCAAAGAGACAACTCCCCCAATTTAAGTGTGACCACTTATTCAGGCTAAAGAAAATTCCCCCAATTTAAGTGTGACCACTTATTCGGGCTAAAGAAATATAGATTAGGGAAACCAAGGTCCCAATCAAATAAAATCTGTAAAGATAAAAGCTCCTTTATACCAACTAAACCCAAAACAAAGAACCTCAATAAATCTCCTTCATTCCTCAAATTCCCTAGACCAAGAATGACAGAACAACAATAATAGTGACCAAGCATCGAAGGACCATGCGAGACAACTTTCCACATCCCCTTCTATGCCTTACTCAACATATCACCATAATCCCAATTTTCTTGCGATATAGTTCAACCAAGAGTTCAAATCCCGAAATTCACCATCAGATCAAGCATGTGAAGGGGGAGCTCGAGTTTCATCGTGCTCATTGCCTTACACTAGTATTGAGGCGACACACAATCTACATGTGGATTATTAATATAGTGGTACTTACCATTGAGTGCATAGAGTTTCATTAAGGTATAGCTTTGTAGATTGTTGAACCTTTATACCTTAACTCCCCCACTTTTAAGGTAGTGGATTTATTTGCAAGATAATTTGTCTTTGATCATTTTCCCTTAATATCTCTTAAAAGAACATGCTTTGGAAGTTGGTGACCTTTTCATGATCTAGAGCCAATATGGAAGCAAGTTTGTAATTAGCATGGGAATATTTCATGATCATCATTGTGTGATTATGCTTGGGTCTCCCACCACTATAGGAAATTGAATTCAAGAGTATGAAGCCTTATACGAACATTTTAATAAATCGTATGCCTCAACGTGATTATTGGTTGAGGTTCCTAGTCCCATAAGTATATTAACTTAGTATTTCCTTTGAGATCAATGAGGATCCTTGTGCTTGCCACCCCTAAATAACCTTGTGCACATCATTGGAATCATGAAACACCTAACCACACCTGATCATTCCCCCCCATCAACATTTAATGTGGGGGGGGGGGGGGGGTGTATCTCATGCTTGGGGGCATGATGCACCCTTTGATCAATTTCAAAGTTGATCACTATCCACTTTCTAACTATGCCCTAATAGCCTAGGTTGGGCAGACTCACCTCTATTTCTATGGGAAATCTATCATGCATGCCTTACCATTGAAATATATACACATTACATATATATCGAAACATTCTACTCTATGCAATTCAAAAATATATTGGTGACACCACACTTACCATAGTGTCACTATGCTTAGCCTGGAGGGAGAGATAACTCTAGGTCCACCCTTGGTTGTTCATCCCCTTGAAATTTCTTGTTTTTATACTTCACTCAGAAGCCATTTTTCCAAGAAGTATTAAAGCATGTATCTTTTTAATTAAAAGTTATACCCATTTTTTTCAATTACTTGAGAACCTTTATGCTTTGGTAATTGTTGACTTATTTGTAGGATTTCACCATGGATAACACTTTTTGTTCATGTATAATGGTCTCCCTCAGGCCTAAATTTCCTAGGCATTTAGCATAGTTTAACTACCCTAGGTTCATTGCATTTTCCTTTCATTCATTGTAAATCTCCTATAGGACCACCCTTTCTTTGGTAGATGGATCAACCCATCCATATTTTGTATTTTCCTTCTACCTGGAAATAGATCCTTCCTTCCATGGGTTCCCTAGAATAGTGACCTCTCTTGCATTTTGGTGCTCGTACCACTTAATCCCCCTTAGGATTGGGATTTTGGTTAGTATACACCCAAAAGTTGAAGCCCCATGCATTTATTCTCATAATGTTGACAACATTTACCCCCTATACTTCCGCATTTATGGTTGGTGTTTTATGGAATCTCATGTATCACAAGCCCTTCACTTAAACCATACAATGACAACTCTTCATTTTTATGCCACCATTCACTGACCCTCAAGGATATTTCCATCAATGTCCCTACCTTTATTACTTGCATTTACAAATGTTTCCTTCAATGTTACTGTCATATGGTTGTTTTCTAGGGAACTTATCTTCTTTTTACTGCTTTGTATCCTTGTTTGGTTTTCCCCATGGGATTTCATTTGGATATCACGTGTTTTGACTCAGTGGTTACATTTTTTGTATCCCACTGGTACCCCTTTTGAAATAATAAGAAGATTATTTTCCATTTTGGTAATTTAGATATTTCCTCTCCTCTTGGAACCCCTTTTGAAATACCAAGATGAATTTTCCCTATCCTTCTGGCACCCCTTTTGAAATACCAAAAGGACCTCAATTACCCAATTCACCTTCTGGAACCCCTTTGGAAACACCAAGAGTGCCTTGTGATTTTATAGTACTCAGTTTGGTTTGTGGAAACATCCCTTTGTTTCCCTTGTTCAAAGCATATGTGATGAGTCACATTTGTGTCCCATGGAGTCTGTTTAGTTCCTGTTGCATCCTATTACAATTTTCTTTTGACTCCATGAGTTTACCCATCCAATATTGCTAAGTTTTGACATCTAGTTGTGCCTATGGTTTACTAATATGTCCTTGAAAATCCATATGCCTAGTAATTGACCATTCCCCATAGAATGTTTTCAGTCACTACCAAGTCAACCTTGCATTTATGTTTTAAACAAAAGAATTCTTGAGTCTACCTCTCATTTCCTTCCCATACCCCTTTAGTGTTTGTCTTTTTCAATCATAAGCTACTTTCTAACTCATGTTGGTTTCAAGGATTCCTCATTTCCTTGACTCCAATGGTCCTTCCCCTATCATATTCAAGACCTACATTGTAGGGGCTTGGCATAGAGGACAATGTACCTTAAACTCATCTTCCTCATTGGTGGGTGCCTTATACCAAGCAAGGAGATACCTCAATGCTCTTTGACTTGGTTGTTTCTCATGTGCTTGACTCTAGCTCATTATCAGATGCTTGAGAATCATACACTTGACTATTTAGTGATTCAATTGTTTGTATTAGTTTTTCAGATATGAGTGAGTTGTACTAGTACTTAGGAGGGGGTTTCCCTTTAAGTATATCCATCCCATGTTCCGGTATTGGTATTTTATCCTAGAGATATAGCTCCACTTGTTGTACTTTGGATGTTGGGCCCAAGGAACCCCTTTTATACTAGAGCACTAGTGACCTTTTCATGATCTAGAGCCAATATGGAAGCAAGTTTGTAATTAGCATGGGAATATTTCATTATCATCATTGTATGATTATGCTTAGGTCTCCCATCACTATAAGAAATTGAATTCAAGAGTATGAAATTTGAATGCTCGTGTGCAGTTAAATGGAAAAGAGAGAAATTTGAATGGTTGTCTCCTGCTATCCATGTGTATGATCGACCTCTCTCTCGACTCGATCAAATGGCTATAGATATCCTCAATTGCACATGCCTTTCTGTCAACAAAAATGGGAGACAAGAGTGGTGAGACCCACACTATTGTTTCGTGCCTCATTACCCACTGCCTCTCTATCAAAATGGTATATTATAAATAACTGGTTATAATTCCATATTTATTTATTTACATGCCTACAAATAAATAAATAATTTAATCTGTATGAGGAAGTTGATGCTTTTGTGAAGTGTGCTTACATGTTCACAATGATTTTCAATTTTTATCATTTTAATTTTATTATATATATATATGATTTTTTTTTTTTTTAAGTTCTATATTTTTATAAATATATATGTTTAATCAATATTTTTTAATAATGAATTAACATGGGAAGTTCAAATTTATTAACCTTGTAATATTAAAAATTAAAATTTTTCTATATATTTTTAATAATAAATAATAATTTTATACAAATTAAATTTTAAATTAAAATTTTAATTTATATAAAATTATTATTTATTATTAAAAATATATATAGAAAAACTTTAATTTTTAATATTACAATGGTTGAGTTCTTATCAATTATGAGAATTGAACTCATGAGAAGAAAATAAGAATCATCCATCTCAATCACTTAAGTTGAATTCATGAGAAGAGAATAAGAATCATCCATCTCAATCACTTAAGCTTTCATTTTGTCCTCCCCAATAAATAAACAAACACTACATGATAAAGGTGAGCTCCCTTTTTTGCACATTTTTCTCACTCAATTCTTCACCATATTACTAAACCCATGTTCACTTTGATAAAATACTAGTTATCAATTTCACGATGAAAAGACAATCAAGCCATTATTCCTTGAAACATGATTAAAATGGACAGTAAATAAATGATGGGTATCAGTCACCCACCACCATTCATTCATCAACTTGCCCATACAGATTAAATTGATCTTTGCTTCGGAGAGCTTGACCTTATGTAACGGTTATATACTTTATCCCTTAGTTGTTGTGTTTCATCTACACCGTTCACAAGGTTCATGTACCCCACTATGAACCCTCCCCCCTGCATTTTTTTAAATTCTTTCACAAAACCAGGCTGCTCTCAACCCCTCTTCATCATTGGACACCTCTATCAAGTTACGAGATCAAGCCAAGCTCCCTCTCTTATATAATTTTCTCACTCAATGCTTCACCAGCTTATTTATGTATTCTTTGTGTTGTCTTTGAGAAATATTTATAAATGTTCTGTCATTATTAATTTGTTTGAAGTAATAATGCATAATCAGATTGATTTTCCTTTTAATTCCTCTCTCATAATTAACAATAATTTTGTTTTGTGCAGTACACATCAAGTGGGTTAAGTGGTTTGATGACTAGTAGAATTAACCTTGTAGACCTTGCTGGATCCGAAAGATAAAAATTGATAGGTGCAGCTGGAGAGCGGTTAAAGGAAGCTGGCAACATGAACCGTTCAGTGTCACAACTTGGGTATGCTTTAATCGCCCTGATTGTACTTCATTTTTTTATTTCCTTAGAATTTCTTGATCTGAATTTTCACTTCCTTCTCACAATTTCAGGAATTTGATTAAAATTTTGGCAGAAGTTTCACAAACTGGAAAATCTCATTCTTGCATTCAATAGGCCCAGTTTGTGACTAGTATTTTGATGTTGTTTTCATCATTATCCGTTATGGAGTATGCAATGTCTTATAGGACCATATAAGAGCAGACCTGCAAAAGAATTTCAACACTCTTTGATAACTCCAAAGTGGATAACTGTAAACTTGAAAGTGAGTCTGAGAAAGCACAAGAAAGAAGGTATAAGGTGCATGGAATTTCTCATACATTTCAAGTTTCATGGGGTTTTGTGATAGCATGGATTGTGGGAAAACGTCCAAGATTGTGTTTGTAGCAACTGATATTGTTTATAATATCTTTATGGAGTTTGTAGGAATAATATCTTACACTTTATGGAGTCTGTAATATATTATAGGCCCATATAAGAGCATACTTGCAAAAGAATCTCAACATTCCAAGAAACTTTCTCAACACTCCAGAATCTTTCTGATAACTTCAAAGTATATAATTGTAAACTTGGAAGTGACTCTTAGAAGGCACTAGAAATAACGTATAAGGTGGATGAAATTTCTCAAACATTTCAAACTTTATGGGATTTTGTGATGACATGGGTTTTGAAAAAGACTCTGAACTTTTGAAATTATAGTAACTGATATTATGTAACACCATGCTTTTAAGGGGAAAAAGGTTCAATGCAATTTTTTTATTATATGTCTCTCAACATTATTGGGTCACGGTTAGACTTTAAATTTGAAAAAGTTATTGATAGTGTTGTTTTGAATTCTCTTTAGAAATTGCTAACCATTTTATGGATTTTATCCTTTCAATATATGGTTGTCAAGTTGCTTTGGAATAATTTATAGAATTGGATTTTGGTCTGAATCTGAACTATATGGCCATTTTATAGTGATTGGAATGGGCAGTCTTTACTTTCATAATTTAACACTATTAAAATTGCACATTTAATGCTCATTATTATTCAATGCTCATTATTTTAATTATACAAAATCTGTATTACAGGTGGCAAGAATAATAATGTAGTTGTCTTATGGTCCTTTCACAACCAACATAGAAGTTTGGACAATTGAAAGAGAAATAATTATATGCAACTTAAGTATTAAGTCAAGTCATCAAATTTTTAGTTGACTACATGTTAGGCAGTGGTGGAGAAAAATAAAAGAGTTTGTCACAATCCATTGTTACTGGCTATCTTATTTCAAGAAAAAAATGTCACTGCAACTATTTTTATGATGCATGCAATAGAACTTCTTTCTTCTAAGGTCCAATGAATTTATCAAGAAGTATTTGAATTTTAGGTTATGATAGAATGAAAATTTAATAGTAATTTTTAAAGGATGAGAATAGCTTTGGAATATATAAGGAGGGGGAGGCATATTCAATGGTAGCAACATAGGAATGCTAGAGCAACAGACCAAGCATTGATGAGGAGTGGAGAGAGACTGAAAACTGGTGTAGGGGATAGTAATGTATTGATTTCTGCCAAAAACCATAAATTCAATAACAACAACAATGGTAATACCTGTGGGATCAAAGAAGTTATGTAGAGGAAATAGTGGAGACTAAAAAAAATGTTGTGGGGGATATTAATACATAGAAAACACATTGACTATGGACATTGCATCTAGAGAAAGTTCCATAAATGAAGGTAGGAAGTTCCACACACACACACACATATTTCTACATCCACATCTAGAATTTTCAAAATATCCAACATATCTATATTAGTTTCCATACATTTTACATTCTAAGAATCATTTTGTTGTTAGAAATTCAAAGCCATTTACTAAAGGTTGCATACTATGACTACCCTCAAAGTATGCCACACAAAACCAATCTTTCCACCATTTTATATTTGAAAGTATTCCAATTTTGAATATCATATTCTATGGGATTAATTGTTAAACTTTATTTATAACAATTCCATTTGGATCTATCATCCAAAACTTGTTTTGGATCTCTCGCGAGTCAATTTGATTTCCCTTGGGGAAGTTAGAGGTATTTTATTCTATTTATCCCCTTTCTAAATTTATCTCTATGCATTGTACCAAGGGATGTCTCCTAGCGGGATACCCATCACGGGCCAAAGTTGGTGTCCACCAAATTGAGAGATTACTAAATGACTAAATAGATATAAATTCATCCATGCTCCCTCTTAAATGTGTTTTTCATCTTTTCCATGCTTTCCATTTCCTTCAAAAAACAAAGGATCCCTTCCAATTAATTGGTTTATAAGTCATCTGCTTCCAACCTTGCTTACCATGGAAGGTGCCCTTGACGAGCATATTTTGATTTTTGTTTCCCTAAAAAAATTGTAATGGTCCTTTGATCATGCACTACACCTAATTGAACTTTTGATATCACTGATCATCGGGCCTATCTTCCCTTAATGGGTATATCAAGTGTTCCAATTAACCATGTCAAATCCTTTTATGCCTTGTGTGTTGGACACAAGTAGCCATGTTAGTTTATAGTTTTGTACAAATGTGGAATTTAGGTGCTATTGAGATTGGCATGATGTTGGAGTACAATATATATATATATATATATAACTAGTTGGTTGGTGAAATCATCAGTTATCACCGACTAGAGTAATTGTGCTAGCTATGGAAAGGAATCATTATTATAATTCACCTTCATCTCCATGATAATGATTAGGGATTTAATATGTATGTTTCAATCACTTGGTTTGAGATTGACCTCTCTCCTCAACCTTATTGCACTCATTCAAGTGAATTTGAATGCCATTCCTTTCACTGCAAACCAAAAAAAATGCATATATGACTTGAATCCCAACTCATCGTCGTCGAGGTGAAGGAAAACAATGATATACCTTTGCAATGGATGGTATAACTCCTTAATAGTGATTGTGATCGTGGATCTAACTATGAGGATATCCAATCCATTTATGTTTGTTTAACGGAATACTTCACCTAGTCTCTTTCACTAGTGTGAATATAAATGACGGTGCTTACTTGCTATTAACAAAACTATATGATTAGGGCTTGAAGTCACAATCACATACTTGGATGTGAATAACCTCTTATGTTCATAGTTTGAAATTTCATATGCTTAGAGCCTTGATTGAGATCACAATCTTTAAGTCAAATGGCCTCTCACCGTTCACAATATAATGAGAAAGGAGCTATGCATAAGGATAATACTTAAAGTTCAAACCCTCTTTGGAATCCTAGTCGCTATCATGAGGATTAGGGTAAATGTTCTTTCCATATCGAAAATGAGCAGATGATGATATAGAATTACAAGTAACAGTTCATGTGTTTCTTACTCTATGCACTAAAGTCATGATTATGAACCTAAGTAAGGTTGGGCTCTTACCTTTGCAATATTATGATTGATTGACATATATAGTAAGGCCTTAATCACCCTCACTAATATGAATGTGAATAACTCCCTTCCACTTTGAGGTTGATAGTTGTAAGGCAATGCACAAGGCCTCTAGCTCACAGCTTGACCCTAATTATGATTGTAAGGGAATTTGGACCTAATATAAAGCTATGAGCTATGATAAAGTGTACCATGGACCAAGGATTTCAAATCCCTACAAACAATATTAGATCACATTTTCATTTGGTTTAGTATGAGGATGATAATAAGGCTTGAATACATAAACAAATTATGATATCAAGGGGAAACTTGAGTGGCCAAATACCTTCTCACACTCAGTGAGGAGAATACTCTAAGAACACTCATTATGCATTGACTATACAACTCTAGAGAAGCAATCAAAGTGCATCAACTTGCAAATGTGCATTCGACGACATGGATATCAATGGGTATCATGTGGGCATGTTAGGTCTAGGCTAAGAATGAGATATTGACCTTAGAAAGAATACCTTAGCCAATGAAATAGGGTCTAAGTGTATAAAAAAAGGGTTTGATATGCATATATGGGGATGTTTTGGGGTCAACACAAGGACCTTAAAAAACATTGTGATCATTATAACATTATGGTCACACCAAATAACTATGTTGGACACTACATCTAGATATGAATCCCATGAATCCTAAGCTAGAGAAGGCCAAGAAGAAGAATATTCTACGTGTGAGAAAATAGATAGAAAGGAACTCAGTTTCACCTATATTCATTTATGGATTTATTATGTTTAAGAGGTTTTCCATTCTTAAATGGACTCAAAATTTCACATAAAACACAACTTTAAATTTGCTTTTATAATGTGTTTTACATAAAATTGATCAAAATTTAATAAGTATATAAAATAATAATAATAAATTATTCTTAAATACTATGCACAAAATTTATTATGCTCCACTCAGCTTACAAAATAATCAATTGTTTCATTATTAAGTATTACACAAGCACATAGCTCTGTCTCTTTATGTTTTTTTAAAAGGAATTCATACAATTAGATTTTATTTTTTTGAAGTTGATTTTAATTAATTGCATGGCACCAATTAATTAAGTTATAATAGTAATTGGAATCATAGCACCCAAGTAGAATAATCCAATAATCCAATTGACTTGATTAATCACTACCAAGCATAAGAACATATCATAGAAGTAGAATAATCCAAACAATTACTAGAGGAAGTAATGGGTAATTTGGTTGTTTGGTTAACTATTATTATTATTATTATGTAAAAAAACCAAAATAATTTAATTGACTTAATAATCACTACTACCTTTCAATCATAAAAATATTTCATAAAAGTAGAATAATCCAAACAATTACTATAGGAAATAATGGGTGATTTGGTTGTTTGGTTAACTATTATTATTATTATGTAAAAAAACCACCGCGATAAAATAAAAAAATAAAAAGTTGAGATGCCACTTATTCCTAACTTTAAAAAATTCATATTTCTCATTAATGAAACTAATTTTTTTATACTTTTATCAATTAAAATATTAATATTAAATTAGAAATAGAAAATATTTTACAAAGAGTAAAAGACATTTTTCTACACACAAAGAACATCCAGAACATCCAAAAGCAAGGCTAATTTATGAAACATTATACTTTAAAATAAATGTGATGCTTTATACTGGAACATAAAGCATTAATTTGAGCAACATCTCATTGAGGACTTTTAGTGTAATCATGACTCCTTGACTCCTTTGAGTATTTGTACCATTTCTAATCCATGTCTACAAAGTTCAATGCCAACCCCATGCAAGGTACACGTGATAATAGCATACATGTCATATGCATTCCACTCGACGAAGACATTACATCAGTAGTTGCATGTGAGATTTCCATAAGCATCAAACGCATGTTACCAATACCTAATGCATAACTATCAAATATTATAATTGTTTTGTAATTGATTCTTGTAAACCCATTTATATATTGAACTCATGAGCTCCATTATACTCCCTAAGCTTAGTTTAGCTCAACTCCCAAGCACTTTTATCCATAATCGACATATAAGGCTCTCTATAGTCTTTTATTTGATTGAATTTAGTTTTCACTTAGCCTCTTTATTAGATTAATCTCACAATTCATCTTTGTGTCCTCACACATATTCTCATGGCCAATGAAAATCGGGGAAGTCATTGTTAAAAACATTTCCCATCCAGATGAATTTACTAAGTACTTTGATAACTTAAAATTAAGAGAAGTCCCTGACGTCATAGTATTTGACACTAGTGATTTATTTATAGCACATATGACCGCAATCAGCTATGGCTCGTCCTTTATAAAGAAAATCAGTTTAAAAAAGGAGGTGGGGATAATCATAATCCCATGGAAGTTATTCTAGACAAAGTTAATGATTATCTAGACATATTGGTTAGTACTAATTACCAAAATAAATAGAAGGCTCG
Organism: Picea engelmannii; assembly: GCA_009831015.1. Taxonomy (NCBI): domain Eukaryota; kingdom Viridiplantae; phylum Streptophyta; class Pinopsida; order Pinales; family Pinaceae; genus Picea; species Picea engelmannii. The sequence goes on from ML812252.1 coordinate 51,980, forward strand.
AACCATGAGAAGTGGTAACCATAAACCCATCTCACCTAATGTTTCACAAATGAATTCATCAACAAAAAAACAAATCCAGGGAAGCAGTCTTGGCCCAAAGAATTCACATTCGGAAAATTCTGGTGGTGGAGGAGATGAGAACCTCCCAAAGGGAATCATTGGTAAAATTCATACTGCCTCGGTTGCACTTAAGAGGAAAAGAGAAGTAACTCAAAAGGGAGAAACCCCTCCACTTGAATCTAAATACATGGAAGTAGATGCGGAAGAAGAAGACCATGATTGGGTCGCACAAAGATTGTTAGAGAACAAAGAAGTAACACAAGAGTTGGCTTGTCAGGAGCCATTTATTTTTGAATAAGATTATGTGACATTACACCATGATGCTTACAACAAGGAATAAAAAAAAATGTTGATTGAAAAAATTAATCTTAAAAATAAAAGGGTTGTTGGAAAATGGAACTCTAAAATTGATCTACATGGGGTACTGCCCTAAAAAATCATGCAATTTCATGAGACAATTGAATAAGCAATCAAATCCGCAATTGGTGATGTTGAAATAAAAAACCAAGTATTGAAAAAAAAAGAACAAAAGAGATGGAGATTTCCTTACTGCCAAAACCTCTGTTTGTTGAGCTAATTGCCTCCATCTAGCCTCTCAATACTTTGGAAGACATTCCATAATCTAGTTCCAAGATAAAGGGTTCTTCGAAACTATTGATTGTCATCCAACAATTCATTGGAGAAAATATCAAAAAGAGAATGTATTTGATCTTTGAGATATGGGAACTAGCTACTAGTATCACCATACTCTCTTCAAGGATTACAATTTTCAAAGAATATCTCCAAAAGGACCTGGAAAATGATGAAAAATTCTACCAAGAAATTGTTGGTACATTTTCTACTAAAATATATAATATGAATGACATGCAAAGGAGAGAACATAATCTCCCATAAAAAATTAGCTTAAGGCAAATTAATGTTGGATGGTTAAAGATTATTCAATGTTTAAAAGAATTACTTGAGAAATGTGATAGTATAAATGAAAAAAGGGGTGATTTATTTCTACAACTTGTTGATTTAACAAAAGAGATGAGGGGGGCACATTTAATAATGAATTTAATTATACTCTCCAAGGAAAAGGTACAAGAACATCTAAAAGCTTTAAGGGTTGCATGGGAAAATGAATTTAATGAAATCATTGAATACTCGGAGGAGGAAGTAGAAAAATGGTTGATTTGTTATGTAAACAAGAACGATGAAGTTGAAGACATGTTATGCCAGCTCAGTTTCAACATAAGGGATATTCAGAAAGAATTGTTCAATGCTAATATTAAACACAAGACAATGATTGATCCCATGCATGAGTATCTCGAAGTATGGTTAAAGAAAGCATTCATAAAGATAACTGAGCTAGATCATCCAAGGTTAGTTACAACTACCAAGGAACCTCCAGTCGAAGACTCCATAAAAAGCAACTCGACAAGCAAATAGCTCTCTATTTTCCATCATAGTAAGTCAAGTAATCATATTATTTTATTTTTCTCAATTGGTGGTCACACATCCTTTCTTATTACTGAATCCATGAAAACTAAAGGCTAACCCCTAATTGTTTTCCTTTTTTGTCTTTCGGGCCTTTCTTTAATTTCATGGTCCGGGGGAGCCCAATCCCAATCCTCTTTGAAGGAAGAATGCCTTTTACTTTTCATGAGCATTTCAGACATTACTATTTTTAATACAAACATATGTATATTTTTTGAGAGGATCCCCAGAGAACTATTCAGAGCATTACATTAGTGATTTCTCAAACTTTGATTTTGAAGCATGAGGTTTCAAATGTATTTCCTATCCTAATCATTTTTTTGTCTAATGCAGTAATCATGTCAAGTTCTCTATCAATGTGAACCATTTTTTTTTATCTTGTCCAATGATGTGTTATTTTGATCATGCTATGATGGGAATGGTATCTCTCCAGATCCCTTATCTTTATGGTTTACTATCTTGTATTATATTGTGAATATTCTTACCCTCACTAAGCTTGGTCCTTTCTTAAGATTTATTTTCCTGCGAATATATATTTTCTATAAAAGCAAGTGTTTTATAGTCTTCTTTTGTAAAATACGAATTATTAAAAGAGAAGTACCACCTCTTTAAAAATGTAGGGGGTTTACCCTCATCATGTTATCTTAAAGATATTAAAACCATATTTGTTTACCAATAGTTCTGTGAGTATGAGATATAAGGAGGAGATGTATTCTTGGGGGATGAATCGACAACCAAAATTGTTGGACGAGGAAGAGTTCGACTAATGCTACAAGATGGGATGAGTAGAACACTTTGAGGTGTGCTACATATTTTGAGTTTGGCAAGAAATATAATATCTTTCAGCAAAATGAGTGATGCAGGTATGCACACTTTATTTAAGAGGGATTTGTGGAAAATGTTTAGGAGAGTGATGGTATTAATGAGAGTAGTTTGGATTGGAACCTTGTACAAGTTGTTAGGGAGTGTCGACTCAACTGGATGCAAAATCATTTTGGTCTGTGATATCAACTCGACTTGAATCCAACCAACTTGACTATTCCTTGTCTAGTCAACCCGACCATGTTATGGCATCAGAGGATGGAACATATTGGGGAAAAGGGATTTTGAGCTACGTACAACAAATGTATGGTCAAAGGTTTTCCATATTGTAATCTAGAAGTCGATTTTTGTGAACATTGCATATATGGAAAAAAAAATCATGTGAGATTCTCATCTGGAGCTACAAGGGAAAAAGGGATGTTGGAATTGATACATAGTGACATGTTTGGGCCTATACCGGTTCCATCACTAGGTGGATATTTCTATTATGTTTCCTTCATAGATGATTTATCCAGAAAGAGATGCATATATTTCCTGAGGAAGAAACCTAAGGTTTTCAGTATTTTCAAAGAGTTCAAATCTCTTGTGGAAAATGTGACAGAGGAAAGGATCAAGGTGTTGAGAACTGACAACGTGGGTGAATTATGTGCTAAAGAGTTTGAGCAGTTCTACAAGCAACGTGGCATACCATGCAAAAATAATAGACCATATACCTCTCAAAAGAATGGAGTTGTCGAGAGAATAAACATGATGTTGATGGAAAAAGAAAGGAGCTTGCTTAATAGTGTTGGGATCATACAAGAATTTTGGGTAGAGGCAATCAACACTACATGATATTTGGTAAATAGGTCTCCTTAAGCAATTCTAGTGGACTCAACTAAACATGAGGTATGGTTTTGTAATAATCCTTTGCTTTCACATCTCAAAGTATTTGGTCATGATGAATTTGTGCATGTTCTTAGGGAAAAGAGGAACAAGTTAGAAAATAAGGTAGCCAAGTGTATTTTCATCGAGTACAAGGATGGAATGAAAGGATATAAGTTATGGGATCTGGTATTTAGGAAAACAATTTATAGTCAAAATGTGTTTTTCAGGGAAGTCAGGGGAACTCCCAGGATTGAAGAGGCTCAAATGAAGAAAGAACTAGAGAAGCCAACCATTGACCTAATGAATGAAGAACATGATTAAGATGATTCGACTAAATCAGATGAAGAGGTGGAACAATCGAATTTGGTTGTAAAGAGGTATGAACAGGTAAGGAAACCAGCCGAGAGATACATTCCACGTATTTTTCATTATGCATTTGTTTTATCTTCCACTGATGATGGGCCCAATTTGGTCAAGGAGGTAGTCGAATCGACAGAGGGTAAACTCTGGAAGGAGGCCATGGTCAAAGAAATGGAATCCTTGCATAATAATGAGACATGGGATTTGGTCGAGCTACTTAATGGAAGGAAACTCATCATTAGCAAGTGGGTGTCCAAGAAAAAGTGGAATGCAGCAGGTCAAGTCGAGAAGTTTAAAGCTCAACTAGTAGCGAAAGGGTATTCCCAAGTCGAGGGAGTCGACTTTGGTGAGATTTTCTCTCATGTTGAAAAATTAACTTCCATTAGAATACTAATGTATATGGCTGCAACATTCGATCTTGAGATGGAGCAAATGGGTGTGAAGACAACATTCCTACATGGGGACCCATAAGAAAAAATCTACATGAAACAACCTAAGGGATTTGCAGTAAAGGGAAAGAAACAACTGGTGTGCAAGTTGAAAAGATCCCTTTATGGTCCAATGCAATCACCAAGGATGTGGTACCATAATTTTGACACATACATCCTTAGTTTTGGATTTGTGAGAAGCAAGGTTGATCATTGTGTATATTTCAAGGAAGAAGGCGGTCATTTCATATATGTATCTTTGTATGTCGATGACATATTGTTGGTCAGAAATAACATGGAATCTATAAAGGAGGTGAAGATGTAGCTATCCTCCAAGTTCGACATGAAGGATCTTGGTGCTACAAAATTCATTCTGGGAATGGAGATCAAGAGAGATCAAGCAGTTAAAAAACTTTGGTTAAACCAGAGAAAGTATGTTGAAACAGACTTGAAGCATTCAAAGTACAAGATTGAAAATCGGTCGAGGTACTAATTCATGTGGGGGAAAAACTAATTGTTGAACAATGTCCAAAGACACAGGAAGAAATAGAGGACATAGCACATTTTCCCTAGGTTAGTGTTGTTGGTAGTCTAATGTGTGCAATGGTTTCCACTCAATCAAATATTACTCATGTTGTGGGAGTATTGAGCAGGTACATGTTGACACCTAGGGAATATCACTTGACTACTATCAAGAGAGTGTTCAGGTACTTGCATGGAAAAACAGAATATGTGATCTATTACCAAGGGAAACCTGAAATTAAAAGGAAAGTGAATGTACATGGCTTTGTCGATGTCGATTGCGATGGAGATCTTGATCAAAGAAGGTCGACCAATGGATATTTGTTCAAGATGTTTGATGGAGAAATTAGTTGGTTGAGTAAGAGACATGTGTTTGTATCATTGTCAACAACAGAAGATGAATACATGGTAGCCACTCATGCAAGCAAAGAAGTTGCATGGCTACATAGACTGTTTTCATGGATTGGTCTTGAGCAGCAAGATATGAAGTTAAATTACAATAGTGAAAGTGCAATTTTCTTGGAAAAGAACTCATCTTACCATTCCAGGATAAAGCATATTGATGTACAATACCATTTCATGAGAGACATGGTGGAAAGCAAGAAGGTGTTGCTGGAAAAGGTAGACACTTTGGAAAACATAGTAGACTCTTTGACCAAGTCTTTGAGTGTTGTGAAGTTCTCTTGGTGTAGAGAGGCAATGGGAATTTCTACCTTGGTTCTGTGAACAAAAGTCCAGGTTCTCCTGTTTTAGCAAAGAAGACAAGAAGTGGGAGAATTTTGGGTTGTTATATTCTTTGTAGTGAAAACACAGTCAATGGACTGTCTAGTCAAGGTGTATTGACTAGGTGAATGTTCGACTAGATGGTTAAGTCAATTCAATGGTCTGGTTAAGTCGGAGGTCGAGTCAATAGCTCGAGAAGACTAGAGGTCAACATGAGGTCGAAAGATAGTCGACTTGTAGTTGACTAGAAGAGATGACTGGAGGTCAACTGGGTAGTCAACTGTAACATGATCCTGATATTCGTGGGATTGTAGTGAATCATCTACATGGATCTATAATCATTTTTTGGGCACCATGAATTAGGGTTTTTCATGTATTAAATCCTATAAATCTGGTGTGTTGTAATACGGTAAAATGTTACTCTTAGTGATTTGAAACTCTCAAATGGGAGGTATGTATTGGTCATGTAGATGTAAGTTGAATTGGATATAGGGTTGTTCTTGTGTAAGAGCAAGAGAGTAGGATGACGATTGTGTCTTAGGTGTGGACCAAGGTTATTCATGCAACTCTTTATTCTATGAATGAATAATACAATAAGAGAGCAGGAGTCACTCAAGGAATGTTGGTTTTCTTGATTAAGGGTTTCCAGGGTAAAATCTTTGTGTACTGTGTGATTGTCATTGATTATTTTTGTTTAATTGTGTCTTCTCTTTCCTGGTTGGTTTAGTGTGATTTTTATTTTCTCTACATCTTTACATTGATATAAGCCATTAATCATTCAATATTTTATCATGGATACATTTCAGATCAGTTAGTCGAATAATGTAATTGATTTGACACCAAGTGCCCCTTTATCCAATGGTCATATATGTAAATGCTCTCTTTTGGATAATTGGGAGATCAAACTACCGATTTAAGAGCTAATACAAAAGGATCGCATTAAACCCAAGACCTCACCTCGAAGCTTTATTTTGTTGGTGTAATATACCTAAGGAATATAATATGAAATATTAGAGAGTTACTGAAGGGGATAGTGAATGTAATGTAGCCATACCGCTTCAACCCTAAGGTTAGGTTTTTTGGATTTTAGATTTTTACCTTTTAATTATTTTTTTTCATTATAATATTATATGATTTTATAACCAATTAGTCGACAAACCATTTTGAAGGCCAATACTGAAAGAAAGTGTCGAATTTAAAAGTTCTCTCGAAAATGGAATTGAATCATTGACTGATATTACAATTTTCAATCATTGCTTTGGGTTGTTACAAAGTTCAGGAAAAATAACCTTGATGGTCAGTAATCTACTTTCCATAGGTTTCAGTATGGAAATAAGAAACCTGAATGGAAATAAGAAACCTAAACGCCAATTTAATATATTTTAATCCTACCTTATAAATCTATCTTGTAGTGTTTAGAATGACATAGAACATGACTATTCTATCAGACTCATACTGAAACATTTTGATACATATTGGACTAGAGACTATTTTGACACATATTCGACTTATTTACGGATCATGGCTAATAAGGATTGGGAACAATACATTTTATTTTGGTATTAGATATTACAGATCATGGCTAATAAGGACTGGGAACAATACATTTTATTTTGGTATAAGAGACAATGCCTTGTAGTCTGTTAGGTAAGCTCGCTTGAATAGTAAGAGCGGACAGGAACACGCGGAAGAGCATGTGCAGTAAAATTATTTCTAAAAATATTTTGTTGGCACTGTCATTGGGATCAGTGGACCAAATCTCAAAGAAAGCCTGAAAGGACTTAGTCAATGACAATCCATTGTTGGAATCATTCGACATTGGAGGTAAGCATAACGATGCAAAAGAAGTGAAGTATTGATGAACCATTCTCCATATGCAAAATAGATCCCCTTCAAATCAGTAAAGGAGTTAAGCATATTAATAGCTATTGGCGTGCATGTTAATAAAGAGTTGAAGTGCAAGTGGATTGAGATCAATGAATCAATTGAAGCAGATAATTGTAATTGTTCAAGTAGAAAATCATCTGGCATGTATGTTTTTTTGTGGATCTCCACAACGGAATATAAGCCATGAATAAAGTGAGATGAAGTTTAATGGATAAAAATGTGTTTTGAATATATGTCTTTCTTATGATTTATTGGATATTTCTACTCATTCAAAATTCATAATTAATTCAAACTAGTTTTACACTAATACCAAATTTATCTCAAAAAGTTTCAAAAAATATTCCCATTTATACACTTAATCCAAAATACGTATTGGTTTTTCCCCAGGGTGTAGGGAAGTAGGTGATGGGGTGTGTTGTTAAGGCACTCCATTATGTGAAGTCACTAGTTCGAAACTCTGACTTACATTAGATGACATTGTGTGTCGCTTATAGGGAATCGTGGACACACCTGAAAGTTATAGTGTTATTTGACCCCATGTCACGCGAGTACATGCTCATTTTTTGTGCAACTAATGATTCATCGTGTCAGTTTATGTCCATCGGTGAAAATATATCTCTGGTCATTGGTGAAAAGCTCAAATATATGCAAAATATCCCACATTTAATGTATGACAACTAAATATGTCTGTAAACTCAACCCAAACAAGAAAAAAACCTATAACAACTCTCAAGGCTTAAGAAAGGGATTTTGAGTTTCCCAATATATTTTAACGAGTTATTTCAGTGTTTCGGTTTTCATTTGACGGAGACAATATCCTGATATCCTTTGAATTTTGTAAAATATGATTATTTATATTACTAATTTCAATATATAACTCGATGTATGATTATTTATATTACTAATTTCAATATATAACTCGATGTGGGATTCCTTCTTCCGCCTTAAATTAGATTACATTACATAATAATAAGTATTAATTCAATTTTGATTTTAATATATTTCATAAATACTTATAGAATATGTATACTATAGATTTGGTTCTTTGGTATGATTTAATAACTAGGTTCAAATCCATAGGGGTAGGGTATGTACATCTTAGTAGTCTAATTATTCTTAGTTTTTGGTTTTTTTCCACGGATATTTTTTGTTTAATTTTTCCTAAAATCGAGTTAGAAATTATTGGATTTGCATATTTGAGTGGTTAATTATGTATAATCCAAGTGTCCTGGGATTTTTTCATCACACTGAATCCATTTCTGCTAAAAAGACCAAAACATCTAAAGTTAGACAGTGCCTAAACTTTAATAGTATATTCCTTGTTCCTAAACTTTAATTGTTTTTAATTGAAACCATAATTAAATTATTTTTAATTGGACCAAGACACATGATTTAAAAAAGAATTAATTGGACCAACATCCTAAAGGTAGTGGAAATCTACTCGTGGAGTTATGATATTGTTATATATCAGAATTCTAAAATTTAATCAACAAGCTAGCTAGATTGTTAATCATAAGTATGGTTAAACACACACACACACACACACACACACACATATCATGCTTACGATCATCGCAGAGGAATGTAGCAGGAATATAATCAATTTTTTTTGTTGTTTTGTTGACTTTAGGAAAGCTTTTGACACTCTGCCTAGAACCGATCTTTGGAATAGGTTAGAAGAGCTAAAAGTTCCCTCCGGTTTGAGAGTTGTTGCAGTAAGGTTGGATGAGAACGTTATTGTCAAGTTTAGGAGCACTGAGGGTTGGTCAGAAGAAATTGATTGCAATATAGGATTCAAACAAGGTTGTACCCTATCCCCTACCCTTTTTGGCATTTACATTAACAAGTTAGAAGATTGTTTGGAAGCCGCATGTTATGTTGGACCAACTCTTGCTAGTATAGTAATCATCCTTCTTCTCTATGACGATGATATTGTTCTTATGGAAAGGAATCCCCATAACCTTAGTAAATAACTTATAATCCTCAAGGACTTCTACTCTAGTACATATATGACTGTGAACATTGACAAAATGAAGGTTATGATCATTAAATCCAACAAGATCACCTACGATAATTTTATATATGGCAATAATATCTTGGAGGAAGTTCCTTCGTACAAGTATATTGGAATTGATACTCATCACAAGCTCAATTGGAACTATAACATTAAGAAAAGGATAAATGGAGGGTGGAAAGCTTATTATGGACTTGAAAAAAATTGTAAATTAGCATACCTTTGGCTATGGGATAAGAAAAAGATCCTCTTTGAGAGTCTTGTCACTCCGGTTATATTACATGGATGTGAATTTTGGGGATGCAGTATCTCTCGATAATATTGAAAAAAGATAGAGTAAATCCAAAAGAATTTTATAACTTATAATCTCAAAATTAAGGGCAATATACCCTATCCTATCCTCCTCATCGAAGCAAGCCTTTCCCTCGTTGAAAGCAAAACTATGTTTAGGTACTTAATGTAAAAGAACAAAATAAACAACATGGATAACAAGAGGCTCCCCAAAATTGCTTCAGACTCTAGCCAAAATCACCAACGACTCAAGCGGGGATGGCATAATGATGTCAAATATTGGCTAAATCATTGGGGAATAAAATAAGTTTTTCTTCAGAATATCGATGATATTAAAAATATTGTACAAGCTAAAATTAAGGAGAATAAATGGTGTGATAAAGTATTAGAGGATAAAAGAAAATTAAGATGTTACAAGGAGGTGGTTAACCCTAACCTTGAAGATCAAAAGTATCTCTTTGTTTTGACTAGCGTAAAGAAGAGAATCAATATTGTTAAAATAAGAAATAATTCTCATGAGTTACATACTGAAATTGGGTGTTGGACAATCCCCAAAACACCACAATAAGAAAGAATCTATCACATTTGTGACACCAAGAGGGTTGAAGATGAAAAACATTCTCTCCTAGAATGCCCCGCGTATACCCAAATTATATTAGATCCAAATTTCCAAATATTTGTCACAATACCAATCTTCCTAACCTTCTAAGTCATAAAAAATTTAGTGATCTTGGAATGCTTCTCTTAATGTTTTTCAAGTATTGAAATAACATTTAAAGAAATCCAACTAATCTCTTGTTTTTCTTAAGGTCCAATAGACCAATTTTGGTCATAGTGAACGTTAACCATCATCATCATCGTATATGGTTCTTCTTCTTCTTATTTTTTTTTTATAGGAACGGTTATGGGATTATATTAGAAACTTGGCCTGAATGCCTCGATTCAGAATACAAAATCTGGGAGCAAAGCCCAGAGCACCTCTCCAACTAGAAGAATCATGGTGTTTATGCTAATCCAGTTCTTCTTACAAGCAACAATGGAGTCCATTTTCGTGATTTGCCCAAGCTTGTGAATACAAACAAATTGCTTCAGTAAAATGCAGTAGAACATGACAGAAAGAGGGTTAAGGAATCAGATCCCAAGATTCGTCTCCGTCTCTTAGAATGGAGCCTGTAGATAGGAGGACTGCCTTATTTGCTTCTAAATCCACTTCCTTATTGTTCGTTCTCAGAACATGGAAAAATTTCAAATTCTGTAAGGATTTTTCCATAGCTTTGATTCGAAAAGTCAGCCTTGCAAATCTTAAATCGGTCGGAGAAGAATTGGTCACTATGGTTTTGATGATGGCCTGCGAGTCCCCAAATACATTTGCCTCACTGATTCCCAATTCATTGAGATACTTGAGGCCTTGGAAGAGAGCCATCGCTTCAGCTTGAATGATGGAAGTATGGCCCAGGCCCCAAGTGAAGTTGTGGATCGTTCTGCCCTCTAAATTATTTATAACACCCCCTGCGCCGACTTTTCCTAGATTGCCTTTGGCTGCCCATCAAAAAAGAGAGAGTGTCTTGACTGTTTGGAGATCCAGTTTTAGAAATCTTTCTCATTTTCTCTTATTTACCACTCTTTGGGAGGGTTGATGATGCTTACGGCTTTTTGGAATTGGAGATCAAGAGAGGCACCCCAATCAATGTCTTGCTTGCATAAGTTTGAGTCATCCATTTGATCTCCCAGGCATTCTTTCAGTTGGCATTTGATCTTGATCACAACAAACTTAGCGTCCTACTCTTTATTTCTGAATATCCTTGCATTCCTCTCAAGCCAAATTTGCCAGCTAATGATTTTTGGAAGGGAGGTCCAGGCAGCGTTGATTATTTTTTTTTTTGGAAAGGGGCCCAAATATCTAGGCAACCAATTTGCGATCAACTCAGGAGTTGATCTAGGGAAAACAAAGTTGGATCTCCAAATGCCTAAGATCTCACTCCATATTTGTGATGCAAATTTTCATTCCAACACAAGATGGAAGGCGCACTCCACGTTTTCTCTACACAAGACGCACCTGGAAGGACCAAAAAATCCTCTTTTCTGTAATCTGTCATCTGTTAAAATTTTTCTATGAAACAGCAGCCAAAAAAAGAAGTCGACTTTTGGGATGGAGGAGTGGTTCCAAATCCCCTTCCAAGGTGTTGGATCCAGAGGAACGTGAGGTTGCTCCAGTTGCTTAGCGTATCCCTACGCCACAGAGAATCCGCCAGCCATTGGACCCTAGCCACAAGTATCCTTCCTCCTCACGTGGGTGGGAGCCAGGCCATGCAAAAGGGAAAAGAACACAGTGCAATCGATCTGGAGTTTCGGGGGCACACGGATTTGTTTCCAGCTTGCCCAGTTTAGACCATTCCATAAGGAGAGGTCCCACAGTGTTTTGAAGCCGACGTCATCCATCTACAAGTGCAACGTTTGCAGGGAGCTGCACTCTGCCAAGGGAGTTTTGTTCATAATTCGGTTTGTCCACAAATTGATGATTTTGTCGTTACCAGGAATCCAAAATGCATGTGAATTAATCAAAGGGACGCCTTTAGTGAAGAGATTGAGGAAGGACGACTTGATTTGGGGTAGAGGATTGTCCAGGCAACGAGTTCTCTGTCCTTTGAAGTATTTCTTCCACAGTGCCAGCTGCGCCCAGCCAGGATTGGGGGCAATGATTCTCCAAATAACTTTCGCTCCCATAGCTATATTTTGAGAGCAGAGATTTTTAAAATTCAATCCCCCCTCCATCGTTGGCTTGGAGGCTATTTCCCAACTGACGAGAGGGATTTTTTTCTCATTCTGCTTTCCTCCCTTCCAAAAAAATTTCCGAATGTAATCCTCCATCTTCCTGAGTATGCCTATAGGAGATAAAAGAACAGAGAATTGAAATAAAGGGAGGTTGTTTAGCACAGCTTTGATGAGCATTGTCTTACCTGCAATATTGAGCCAGGAGGATTCCCAGGCCTAAATTTTATTTTTGAATTTATCTAGTTGGGGAAGCCAGTCTCTGCTGGAGGCTCTCTTGAGGAAGATAGGAAGCCCAAGATATTTGAATGAAGTCCAGGATGAGAAGGCAGTGAAACCAAAGCATCTGGAAATAACATTGAGGGAGGGGGTTGAGATATTCCAACTGTAAATGTGACATTTCCCACTGTTTAGTTTGCTGCCAGATTCCTCATAGAATTCATCCAATACTTCTTTGAATCTAGTAGCCAATAACACAGTGGCAACACCCAACAACAATATTTCATTGGCAAAGAGGGTGTGGTTGATGTTTTTAACCCCTCTTGTTATACTCAGCCCAATGATCTCAAGGTCTTGTTGCTTCTTATCAAGGTAAAAGATGAGAACAGAAGCTTGAAGAACAAATAGGAGGGGTGAAAGAGGACACCCCTGCCTAAGTCCTCTCGAGGCTTTGAATAAATCAGCAGCCCTACCATTCACCAGGGGGGAAATCCAGGGCTCCGAGATTCACACTCGAATCCATTTTATAAAACTCGATCCAAACCCAAGTTTGTGCAAAATATCCAACATAAACCTATGCCTAATTCGGTCAAAAGCATTTTCAAGATCAAGTTTGACAACCATACCTTTTTCATTTTGATGAAGACTTGAATGGATCGCCTCTTGGACTAAGATGAAGTTGTCCACAATCTGCCTACCTTGGATGAAGCCACCTTGATTTTCCGGAATAATTTTGGGGAGGATGTTCTTCAGTCTGTTGGCTATCACTTTGGTAATAAGTTTGTACCCTATGTTACAAAGGGATATCAGACGAAATCTGTTGAAGGTATTGGCTCCTTTCTCCTTAGGGATGAGGGCAAGGAACGCAGAGTTAGTGATGCCTCCGATTTTCTGATAGTCTTGGGATTTTAAAATCATTTTAAAGAAATCCTTTTCCACAATCTGCCAATAGGATTGGAGGAATCTGGTTGTAAATCTGTCCGAACTTGGGGCTTTGTCGGGGTCCATAGCATAGAGGGCCTCATTTACTTCACTTTTGGTGACTTTGGCTTCTAGCAGTTGATTCATCTTAGTTGTTATCAAGAGGGGGACCACTTCCAAAAGATTAGAGCTTTGACCCATCTTCTCTTCCTCACTATACAGATTTTTAAAATGGAGGAAGGATGCCCTTTTGATGCTTGCATTGTCCTTGTGGGCGATATTTTCTTCCTTAATTTCAGAGATGGATTTTGAACATTTCCTTGCTTGGGCTTGCTTGTGAAAGAAGGAGGAGTTCCTGTCCCCTACTTTGAGCCAGAGACTTCGATATTTTTGCCTCCAGTATTCTTCCTCAGCCAAGCAAGACTTGTGAAAATTCTGCTGAAGATGTGCTTCTTTGTCTAGAGCTTCTTTTGTTATTTCTGCATATTCCAAATGCAAGTGGTGGATCTCTAACGTGTTTTGTATTTTTTTTTCTTTCGGTGGCAGGATTAGGTAGATATTTGGCATAGCTTTTCAGGATAGCTTTCACTCTTCTGAGTTTTTCTTCCCAAACAAAAAAAGGGGAGCCCTTGACTGGTTGCTTCCAACTTTCCTTGATCATGTCCAAGAAATCTGGTTCCTTGACCCAAAGAGGACTAAATCTGAATGGTATTGGTCCAAGATCGAGATGCACCAGCAGCTCAAGCTTGATGGGTTTGTGATCGAAAACGCTGCAAGAAAGAATATGCATTCTAGCCTCTAACCCTAGAAGGAGGAAGGAGCTTTGAACAAAAAATCTATCTAATCTTGTTGCAATATGTCCAGGACCGACTCTTTTATTTGACCAAGTATACTTACCAGTAGAGGGCTTGATGTCTAACAGATCCCAGTCCTGCATCAGGTCTTCCACCCATTCCCTTATCGGATCCCTTACGATGTTGCCTCCTCTCTTTTATATCGATAGTAAAGTGAGATTAAGATCGCCAACAATGATGACATTATCCAAATTCACTAGATCTTCCAGGCTTCTTATGGAATCCCAACAGATCTTTTTCTCCCCATCATTAACTGGAACATAAACATTAAAGAGACATATGATCTCTTTTGTGACGAGGTGTTGTAATTTTAAAAAGAGCCAGTGAGTGTTTAGGGTCTCAGAGACTAATGGGAATTTATTAGTGTTCCAGAGAGTGCCCAACCCTTTTGATGCTCCACGAGCAGAGACTGCTTGCACTCCACCTTTATTCCAGAATTTCTTACTTGCTTGGAGGAAGACCGAGTCCTCCATTTTTGTCTCCTGGATGAGGAGTATGTCTGGGGTTTCTATCTTGATTAAACTTCTTATGGATTCTTCTTTGACTCTGGTCCCCATACCCCTACAGTTCCAGGAGACAACCTTCATCATTTACTTTTATTGTGATGGGCTCCCTTGGAGCTCTAGATCTGGAATCTCGTCATCTTCAGAGTTTTTGCCAAAATCTTCTCAAGGGTTGGTTGAGAGCCCTGGAGCTTGTCTTTGTACGTTTCCTATTCTATTTTTTCCCGCACTGTCTTGCGGCCTCTAATGGATCTTCTGGCAGAGGTTTGAGAATCTCCTATTTCTCCTTCCTCCTCTGAGTCCTCCGATTCTTTGTCATCCTCCTCAGCTTATGAGAGTTTTTCTTTAGAGCTCTCTATGGTGCTTCCCCCTTTGGTTGAACCAGAGGGGGTCTCTTTGGCTGGGGAGTTATCCTTTTGAATCTCGTCCTCTTGGGTATCCTCTAATTGCGAGCTTAGAGGCCCAAAATTGTTTTCTTTCCCCATCGAGGGGGGGATTTGTTGGGTAGGGGCCAGCTGGGGGCCTTTTCAAATTGAGGCACTGGACTTATGGGGTTTCTGGATCTTGGAGCGCTTGATCTGGTTCCAACCCTCTCCCTTCCCTTTTTCTGCCTCACCATTGGTCGGACAACCTCTGGCAAAGTGACCGTAAACATGACATTTTCGGCATTTGAAGGGAAACTGCTCATAATCTAGTTTTTGCACATGGGTCCAAGTGTGGACATTGATTTTTATGGCCTCTGGAAGACCCACCTCTAGATCTACCTGCACACATATTCTAGCACAGTCGTATTGATCCTTGTTGTTCACCCAATCTATAAATTTACCAAGAGCATTGCCTATGTGCTTCAGTGAATCCCAGTTCCAACAATGGACTGGTAGGTTTGGGAGTCTGACCAATACCGGGACCGCAGAGGGAACATCGACTGTTGGGTCGAAGTCTGGCATCCACTTGTTAAGATATAGTCCCCGAGGATCCATGAAATAGGGGCCATTCCGGAAGATCAGGTCCTTGTCCTCTTTTGAAGTGAATTCAAACATGAAGTAACCTCTTCCCAAGAAATAAGAGGTTACACTGTTTTTTATCAATGGCGCCCAGTTCTTGACGACCCAGTTCTCTGTGGATTTTGGAGAGGGCCAGAGCCATGTGAACTGGCCTACGAGAGCACGATCTGCCAGGGACAGAGCTACCTGGATCGGCCTCTCTAGGGGAAGAGAAATTTCAGGGATATCATTTAGCTTCTTCAAAAAATTTGCCGCTTCAGCATTCTTCTTCTTTGGCAAGGATGCCAGCAGCAAGTTGAAAGCGTCTGCATCAGAAGGCAGAGGTGGAGGAGGGGGAGGTCCCTGAGGCATGCCCAGAACCTCCATGGGTACGAGGAAGCCCTAGCTCCAGGAACGACGCAGTCTAACCTCAGGCGAGCCTCACACAGCCTCATGCAATCTGAGCATATTCAAGGATCCTTCGAATTCTTTGTCTGTATATGGTTCTTATTATTACTATACACTTTAACAATGTAAATATATAATTCTTTGAATTTTAGTATGTCTTATTAGTATTATAAATTCTTAAAATATTTTAATAATTTAAAATACATAATATTTTTTTTAATTTTGATCTATATTTTATTATTAATATTATTTATGTTTAATATTATTATTAATATTTTGAATATGTTTAAAACAACTATTATATTTATGACAAGTTATGAAATTTTCTTTCGCCTCACACTTGAGTTCCTTTGTATCATAAATATTATAAATTCATTCATTTTAAGGTATTCTCAAGTCAATGCAATAACGAACTTCATTATATAAGCCATGAGTATTGATCTTAAATTTATCAATATTCAAACTCAATCTCCTTTGTATTATAAATATTACAAATTTATTCATCCCACGATATTCTCAAATCAATGCAATAACCAACTTCATTTTATAGGTCATGAGTATTGGTCTTAATTTTATCAATATTCATTTTTCTTTTTAGTTTTACTAGTTCAAATTAAGACTAATAATCTTTGTAATATTTCAACTTCCTCAATTAAGGAAGAGCAAGAGCGCATGTGTTGCTAAGAAACCCTAGATTCGTTGTGCGTAAATGGAGCCAAGCGATGGGAGGGGGCCTCTGCCCCCTCCAGATGAAGAAGCTCGGGCTTTCCATGAGATGATGGCTTCCTCTAAGAAAGTCGTGAAGTCCCAACCTTCTCAATTTGTGAAGAAATTGGCAGAAATACCCAAAGTTTCCCTCCCTCTCATCTCCACCAGGAGGAAGGCATTAGCCTTTGCTGATCAAGGGCTAATCGACTAGTTTACAGGAATTTGGTCATCCCCAAAGAAGGTCGCTACATGGATAGAGAAGAACTGGAAGCCACTCATCAAAGGTTAAATAACCCAATATTTTTGTGGTCGAGGATTTTTTACATTCCTCTTCAAAAATAAACAATACATAGATCTAATATTCATAAGCAAACCCTATTTCTTAGGTGCCAAAGGAATGTATTTGAAAAAATGGACGCCAGAATTCATCCCAGAGAATGATGTGCCCTCTACAATGTCGATGTGGGTTTGGTTTCAACATCTTCCCTTCACTGCTAGAGAGATGACGCCATTCGCTGCATTGGCAACTCCATTGTTTGTTACATTGATCGAGTTGAGCCAAAGGAAAATATCTTCTCTTGTGAAAGGATCTACATCGAGGTTGATCAGGAGAAAGGAATCCCCAAAGCAGGGGTAATCTCCCTAGACAACTGGCAGCATGTTCAACAACTCAATTATGAGCAAGTGCCCTTTAAATGAAAAATATGTTATGAGTATGGACATTTCAAGAGAAATTGTAAGAAGGAAAAACCAACGTCAACCAACCTTGGGAAAGAAGATCAATGGAAAGAAGGCTCTCGCAAGTTTGGAACTACTGGAAATAGGTTCCCTTCTTCCACAATGTGCCCTTCTAATACTGGTTCAAAATCCCCTTCTAAAGCTGTCGAAAACCCTTGGAAATCAGGGCCATCTACCTCCCATAACAACTTTGAATATTTTCCTTAGCTAGCAGACTCTTAAGTGGAGGTCATTCCAGCCCAATGTAGCATCAAAATAAACAACGAGGAGTTGCCTTTAGTACTCCAAGAGGTGCCTCAGTCACATGCGAAGAATCCAGTAATCCAGATGTAGAGAGAGGAAAAATGGGTTTCCTTTGAAATCTCGGTGTTGGAGCAGATCAATTCACAAGACCCTTGAGAGGAAGAATTATAAGCTTTCAAAGACGTTGAAATCACCTTCTCAGAGGAACGTTATAATTCAGATACGAAAATTCTAGGAGAGGATGGGTAGGAAGATCAAGACTCAGAAGAGATCCAACCTCATAAATTCGGTAAGATATCTCAAGTTGTTAGGGAAGAGAAATCGAACAAAGATATTCTCTTGGGATCACAGCAAGCACTGCCATGTATGGTTGGAACAAGCTCAAAACACATAAAAATACAAAGTGGAAGTGTAGAAAATAAAGGGGGATTCCACTCCAACCCCGTGAAATAATGATCTTGGTCTCCTAGAACTGTAGGGGTCTAGGCAGCAACCCCAAGTCTTTGGTTGTCAAAAATATGGCCAAAACCGAGAAACCTAGTATACTCCTCATTCAGGAGACCAAGATGAGCTCTAAATATGTCTCAAAAAACTATAAAAACTTTTGGTGTGCTTGCAACCTCATCGTCGTTGACGCTTGAAAAGCCTCTGGCGGCCTTTGCACTCTATGGGACGAGAAGCAGGTAAATATCAATGAAATACCCAATGTTGGATCATTACCAAATTAAATAATAGATGCAACAATGTTCTTTATGCAATTTTCAACTATATATATTCCAAATAACCCCGCAGAGAAAGTCGTGTGTTGGAACGCTCTCCTAAGTCTGAGAAACTCAGATTACTCAAGCAATTGTATCATTGCAGGTGATCTAAATATAATCCATAATAGTGCTAAGAAAAGAGAAGGGATTTTTTTAAGAGACCCCTTAAAAGACAATTTGGAAGAGCTAATAATGGACTGGGATTTACTGGATATCCCCCGCAACATAGAAAGTTCACCTAGTCCAACATGCATGTTGGTACTGGACACATTGTCGTAAGATTGGACTGTTTCTCGATCCACAACATTTTTCTACACCAAAATGCTTCCATCAAATCCTATATTATCCTCTCGCTTATCTTAGATCACAAACCTATATCCATCCACCTTCAAGCCCTCCCAAATTATGGCCCTCTCCTTTTCAGATTTAACCCTCAATGGCTCTAATATCAAGAAGTTGTTGATATGATCCATTCCACTTGGACAACCTGGATCTTGGGCACACCGAGTTACATTTGGGAACATAATTTTATTTTTGTCAAACAATATTTAAGGTGACGGGCTAAGTCTTCTCTATCTACTCTGACGGAGGATTAAAAAACTCATCAAGAGTAAGTTGTATAATCTACAAAAAAGCTCAGAAGTGCCAAACCCAATTTTTCAGCCACAAAAAGAAGAATTGGAACTTCAATTCCAATATCAATAGGATTTAAAGAGGGAAGAAGAGTATTGGAGGTTGAAATCCTGAAGCCTTTGGCTTAAGGTGGGTGATAAAAAGAACAAATTCTTTCACAACCAAGCCAAACTCCGACAATCCAAAAACAATGTGTTGAAATTCAAACAAGAAAATGGCTCCATTATCAATGATTTTGAGGAAATAAAAGTGGTTGCTCGAAATCACTACATCGTGACCTTTACACTCAGAGAGAAGAAGTGGATACTTCACACATTCATTCCATGCTTGAACACATCCCAAATCTGGTCTCAAGAGCATAAAACCTTGATCTCATGTAGTCGATCTTTGAAACTGAAATTTCACTAGACATTTGGAGCCTTGAACCCGATAAAGTGCCCAAACCCGATGGCTTCTCCATCTCATTTTACCACTTTTTTTGGGACATCATCAAATATGATCTAAAAAGAATGCTCTGGTATGTTCATGACTCGTTATGGTTAGGGGGGAACATGAATTCCTCTTTCCTTGCCTTAATCTCCAAAAGAAACAAACCCTGCCTCCTTCTTCCGATTTCGACCAATATCCCTATGAAACTCCTCCTATAAAATCCTCACCAAAATCATAGCAAATCGCTTGGAAAAAGTTCTCCCCAAATCAAGGTGGTTTCATGCATGATCTAGGAGGATCCTCAAGTCCAGAAAATGCTCAAAAATAAAATTTCTCGGAATCAGATGAAACTCGTTTCATTGTGTTTGTCTCGTCGTTCTAATTCTGACCATATATTTACTTCCTCAAAAGGACACCGTATGCGAAATTTATCGTGTTCTGATCAAATTGCCAAACAGGGAAAAAGTCAATTGTCAAAGTCAACATTGACATCAACAGTACGATAGGTGATGTCATGATGATTTCATCATGTTGATGTGGCATCATCCAGAGGTGACACGTGGAAGTTGACTATACAGTGACGTGGCAAAGGAGTGGCATGTTGATTGGGTAGGTGTGGCAGATGTGGTCGAATCAACGTTTGACAAGTGTCACCAAGTGGACGAATGTAATGGTGCCACGTGCCACCCCTTCGTTGGTTGTTGTTGTAAAAAGTTTATGGACTCAACAGGAGTCGAACCCATGACCTCCGGGCTTGGGGTAAAGTCTTGGCAGGGTCGGGCTACCAGCCCGCCCATGGTGGTTCTTACTACCCATAGTCCAAATTAATTATTTAAAGTGACCGTGAGTTTTGGGCGGAGGAGGAAAGGTCTAGGGCCTAGCCCCAACCCTTGTTTCTTTTGCACACCATGCGCCCACGTCAAAGCACCCTACATAACTCATTGGTGTGTGGATTGTTAAGCATCGATGCATATACACCATACAACAAGGCTACGGGCGGGGCACCAGAACAGGGACTACCACCACAAGACCAGGGGATGTGACCCGTGGCCAAGGCCGATCGACGGGGTCTTATCCATCCAATCAGGTCCTCGGTCCTGTGCATGTGCCAAAAGACCAAGAGCTAACGGAGGAGGGGCTAGGGCGTAGCACCCTTGTGGGATAGCGCTTGGCCATATGGCTCATACAACCTGGAAAAAGGGGCACGTGCCCAGCCTTTAGGGGCCTATTTTGACTTTTATATCAAAGTGGTTTATTTGTTATAGTTTTTGCCCAGATTGGGCCTTTTTGGAGATTGTTTGGCCATTTGGAGGGGGATTTGATCCCAAAAAGAGGCCAGATCTTTGTGGGAAGTTGGGCTTCCATAATTGAGCCTAAAAACTATATAAACCATGCCCTTTGCGCTTGTGAGGGTACTTTTGTATTGCAAGGAATGTGAAGAGTAGCTTGAGCTAATGGCCCATTTCTCATGTTTTGAGGGGCATTGATTCATGTTTTGAGAGGAGGTATTTGTGGCATGTGTACATCTGCACAAGGAGGTCTTGTACAGTAGATCATAAGTTTGTTTGTAACAAAAAAGAACAATTGTAAAGAGAACTTGAACATTAAAGATCAATAAAGAGGTTCTTCACTTGGAAGCGGACCCGGAGACGTAGCCACACATTGGTGAACTCCGTTAACAAGTTCTTTGTGTCTATTTCTCTTTCTTATTTTTGTTATCTTCTCTTATTTGCAACATGACTAATGATGGTTGAACTCTTTAATTATTCATGAGCATCAAGTTAATGTCAATTTTTTTATAATACCTTTCATTTTTGGATCAATGCAAGATCGACAAATTGTGGATAATATAGTTCTTTTCCAAGAGATGATTCACACAAGGTATCGGGCCAAAAGAAAAGGTATGGTAGTCAAATTAGATATGGCTGATGCATTTGATCGTGTCAAACGCTCCTTTCATTTTCAAGTGATGGAGCATTTTGGATTTAGCCCAACTTTCATCAGATGGATCTCAACTTGTATCAACAGCCCATGGATCTCCCCTCTACTAAATGGTAGACCTACAACATTATTTCAAGTAGGTAGAGGACTCTTCCAAGGTTTCCCCCTTTCACCTTTTTTTTCATCATTGTGGTTGAAGCTCTTAGTATAAATCTTGAGCACAAGAGTGAGATTGGGAACGTCCCCAAACTTCAACTTGTTCAAGGAGTCAAAAATATGAACCACTCGCAATTTGTGGATGACACTTTTCTTTTAGGGTGTGTAATGTAGCCAAATCCTGAGATTCATTCACAAGATAAAATAAACGATGAAACCACAAGAGAATGAAAAATAACTCTCTTTTATTCCTTCTCCATCCTAACTATTACAATCAAAGTTCAACCCCTTATAACTACTATTTGGGATTTTTGAAAACAACTAATTTTAGAAAAAAAAATATTCTTGTAGAAAAACAACTAAATTTAGAAAATTCTCGCATGACTCTAAAACTTACCACTAATTAAGAGATAACTAACGTGACACTATTTGTCAACTCTCTTTTCTGATTAAGCTCATAAACTAAGAGATAATTGATAATTGAAAAATTAAAAACTCCCATAAAAACACTAATACCCCAATTTAAGGCCTTATATAAAGGAATTTGGCCTTGAAAAAGTGTCGAAACGATGTCCAATCAGATAAATATGATCAGCATGGTAGTGAACTCTTCGAGACGCAACTCCCCATAAACTTTCAGCCCAAACGAATAACCAAGTCAAAATTTATGATACTCGAAAAATCCTTGCATCAGTGTGCCTCAATCACCATTTCTTCTCGGTTTAAAATCATCTTGGACTCCTTCCTCGATGCCTCAGGTGGATATTTCAACAATAGAAAATGTCAAGTCTTTGGTTGGAATGCTTCACCTCAGACCTTGAGAGCCATAGCTCATGTTTTCCAATTCTCCATAGCAGAAAATTAGTCCTCCTTCAAATATCTAAGGATTCCAATCTCCCTCAAATCCTCCTAATCGTAGGTCTAGCAACAAATTCCTGAAAAAATCAGCAGGAAATTAACTCATTGAGGCACTCAATGGTTAAATCTAGTTGCACGATTCATTCTAATCAATTTTTTTCTATCAACACTTCCCATTGTTACGGAAATATTCCCCTGTGGATAGGTGAACTTTCCCTTGGATTACAGACCCCTATACCAAGACATAAACACTACAAATGGACACTAACATCCCTTTGAATTCAGTTTAATCAATCAAAAAGAGAGAAGGAGAAAGAGTGGGATGCACCTTGTTTCGAAGTTTGTTCTTGTTGCTTCCAATCTGAGCTTGATCTCCAAACTCCTTAGCACAACTTGATACATGCAATAGGAAACAAAGAGAAACAAAGAACTCCTACTCTACAAGATTAGATCAAACAAATTCATCTACAAAGATCGAAGGAACAGTAGACAAGCACATGCAAGAATACACAAGCTTGAAGGAAATAGGCCAAGTATATTAAAATGATAATCTAAAGATAACACATACAGACCACGATTGATGCAGTTGCAACAGCCTCCCAATCTCTCCTTGTCCAGCCCTTGCACGATGCTACCAAGATCATAAGTTTGATATATGAAAGCTTCCTTATTTCACCTTGGAAAACCCTCAATATATAGGCTTGAGAAGCATAACAACCATGAGAAAATGAGGGGTATGGTTAAGGATATGGCTCCTTGAGGCTTGGATCAGATCCTAAAGTGAAGCCCAAGCATGAGGGTCGAACAAAGCTAACTCAATCTCAAAGAGTTGGCCCATAGATTAAGGTGAGGGAGATCCCCCCTTTCTCTCAAAAACATCAGCACTCCCCCCGATGAGAGATGGGGTGTATATCCTAGATCAATGCTCCTCTATAGTGGTAGAGGGGGCGCTATGTGTGCACCCAAAGTATGGACAGGGGGGCATTGGTTTTCATAAATGCTCAAAAAAGGGTCGAAATTTCCAAGGAAAAAGTGTGTTTTGACCAAAAAATGATGGTTTTCCTCCTCCCATATGACTTACGGGTCATGAACAATTGTTCTAATGGTGTCAAGGGGAGGCGACACTTCACGAAGTAATTGCGACACTTGGTAAGGTGCATATGACACTTGTGATAGTGAATGTGACACTTACCGAGGTGCATACGTCACTTTGCGACACTTGCGACACTTAGGGTGCGTAACTCAAGTGTGACATTTTGATGTGTAACACCATATAAAAAATATCTTCTCTACTTTCCCAAATTGCATCTCCAACCAAATGTCCAAAATAATCAGAACCTTCCTTTGTCAGGGAAGGAAAACGACCCACAAAAAATTCAACTTGGTCAACTCGAATTAGGTAACCAACGACAAAATCTATGGAGGTTTGGGTATTAGGGAGTGAGCTCTCTTGAACTCAACAATGGGAGATAAAATGCTTTGGAGATTGATCACTAGGAATATCACTCGATGGAATCAAGTGATTTGGAAAAAATACTTCAAAGGAAACATGCTCAAAAGTGTTGACTTGCATACAAAAGTGGATACATGATCTCCTATCTTCAAACTCCTCCTTGTGTGTAGGGCTCTAATCCACGCCAAACTGAAGTGGATTTTATGGAATGGGTGTAGAATCAACCTATGGGACGACCAAATATTGGAAACAAAGAGATTCCCTCTGCTCGATTAGTTTCTCCCTCTTCGCTCATAGATGAATGATGAGGGCCTCCTTACCATTTTTTATCTCTCTGCTTGGACGACTGATGGTTTATGGGACAGTTGGAAGAAGGTACCGCCCCCATAGCACCTCTCATATTTTTTTATATTCCTTTCTTCTTTCTCTTCGGGCTCGTTCCCTCAAAGATCGCATTTCTAGTTATTCTCGAGGATGGGGGAACTCAATATATACTATCAAAAACGGATATCGATATCATGTCGATGCAAAAATCCAACACGCTCACTCTAGTATGTGGAAAATGATATGGCACACAAACAACATGCCAAAGATAAAATTATTTTGTTGGCTCTTGGTCCATAAAAAAAATCATCACCTTTGAAAACCTATAGAAAAGAGGAATCAATGGTCCATCATGGTGTGTTCTCTATCAAAATAATGAGAAAATCATTTTCCACATGTTCCTTGAATGTCAGTATACCAAGGTAGTCTGGAGATTCACCATGGGAACACTATCGCAGTGGTTGTCTTGGCCCACCTCAGTCTCTAATTTCTTTATCCATTAGGGAAACCATTATCTCAGTAACTTCACTAGCAAAACTGTCCGCGAGCATTTTTTGGTTGCTCTCCCTAAATATATTTGTTGGAGCACATGGTTAGCTCAAAACAAAAAAATATTCAGAAGAGAAATTGTCAGTCCAAAATAAACTTCAATGAGATCTTGTGCTCTTTTTTCTGAATACATGAGATCTTGGGTTCAATGGAAATGGAAAACTATGGACACACGAGAGGCCAATTGGATGTCCCTGTTCCAACAGACAAATAACCCCCATCCCGCTATCACCTCTTCAAGTAGTGTGCCAAAATAGGACTTACATATGTCAAATTAAGTTTTCAAAGATTGGAAATCTCAACAACATGATCACATTATTTTCTTTGATGGAGCGTCGTGAAGCAACCTAGGGGAGACAGGTGCGGGAGTGATAATCAGGCATCCTAGATGGAATATCATTATCAAATACGCATGGGGTCTTGGTATAATGACCAATAATGAGGTGGAGGATTTCTCTATCTTTGAAGGCACTCGTTTGGCTCTTTCAAATGGAATTCTAAGGATTATTATATGCAGAGACTCCATGATTCTAATAAGGGCTATTGTCAATCAAAACATCATTGGGGGAAACATTTATAAACGTGTCATCTCGCAGACCTTGGATCTCCTTCACAATTTTTTGAAAGCTTCTCTCTATACCACATTAAGAGAGACCTCAAGCAAAGGAAGGAGCTAGCCTAAGGAAAGGAGAAATTAAGATTAATGGGTGTTCTAAACCCCTCCCCATCCCTTAATTACATATATTTTCATTGCATTTTTTGTTACGATAGTTTATCAAATTGTATTGCAACAAATATGCTCGAATGTATGAGGAGATAGCTAGTTTTGTTGTTATAAGCTCTTTAGAAACAGACTCAATCAGTTTAGAGCCAACTTTTGTATATATTTGCATTGTTGTTTTTCTTTGGCGCAACCCCCATTATATATAAAATCCTTTCAGTTTCTTTAAAAAAAATCAACTTCCTCTTATTAATGATTTCATTTTCATTCAATGCCTTATTTATAAATTTTGTAGGGATACTTTTTTACCAATAGTCTAAACATGCAATGAAATGGCTCTTTTCCGACTGCTCAAAATAATGGGAGGGAAAATAAACATTTTTGGCATGAAATCCAACTAGAATCATTTTGGATTAATAAAATCGCAAATATTAAATATTAACATTGCACAATATGATTGCAATGGGGGTATTCAATAATGTTAAATTCATTTTTACATTAAAAGCAACAATCTCATCAATCGAAAGTTACAATTCCAACAAAGATTGTTTGGTGATGTCAAACCTGAAAAAAGTCCAAATTGTAGAATGTTTAACCTCCTTCATTATTTTGTGTTCTAATAGTTAATTCAAGCCTTAGAGTCTCTCTAATCCCCCACCATCAAGAGAATGAGGTAACCAATATTTCATTTCATTTTAAAATCATAATTCAAGCCTTAGAGTCTCTCTAATCCCCTACCATCAAGAGAATGAGGTAACCAATATTGCATTTCATTTTAAAATCATAGGTTATAAAATGTGTTTAGATTTGCTAAATTTTATTGTAAGTCTCACTAGAGATGTTGTGGGTCCAAACTTCATATCCATGTAGAATAATTGGGGTAACAAGTGTTGAAAAGAAAGTGTTTCTTATACAAGTCTCAAATTTCGGCATTTTTACATTTGTTAACTACTAATGTTTTATTTTTTATTTTTTATTTTTTATGTTTTCATTTCAATGTAAACAACAATAGAAATCGATGCCTATGTATTTGTAAGATTAGACCTCTTCAGAGTATTATCACCATATATAATTGGAGGAATGTAAATTATTATTTTTTATTTAATTATCAATCACCTTGATGTTTTCAATATTAATGATAAGTTCATAAATTTTGCAAAAATGTGGATAACTTTGAGTTGCTTGTGAAGTTTGTTAATATTTTTTGCAAAGAAAACAATATTATAGCTATAATAAAAGCATGACAACCAGACTAACCATGTTAACATTACAAATATGATAAATTTAATAACTATTACAAGGTAAGGTATTATCATATTGTGATATAAAATATTATCACATCTTAAAATAGGTTCAAATGGTTCAAATTTTAGTTTGAGAAATATTGTAAAGGAAATGCTTAAAATATCATGATCTAATGTTAAAGAGCATAATTAAATGAGAGTGGTGTTTCTTACTAATATACTCATTTGTTGATTGCAAAATAAGTATATTTGTTTGTTTGATCTTCATATATTTCAGAAAAATAAACTACAATATATTTGACATTTTAAAATAATTTATTTACTTAATATTTATAAATTATAAAATACTTAAATAACATCAAAAATAGATTAGAAAATACTTAAATAATATAATTGTTGATTTGAAATAAATATTATTATTATTATAAAAATGTTATAGTATGTTATATAAATAACATCAAAAATAGATTAGAAAATACTTAAATAATATAATTGTTGATTTGAAATAAATATTATTATTATTATAAAAATGTTATAGTATGTTATATTATATTTGACATTTTAAAATAATTTATTTACTTAATATTTATAAATTATAAAATACTTAAATAACATCAAAAATAGATTAGAAAATACTTAAAAAATAGATTAGAAAATACTTAAATAATATAATTGTTGATTTGAAATAAATATTATTATTATTATAAAAATGTTATAGTATGTTATATTGTTTGTTTATGTCATTTAAGAAGAAAAATACTTATAAAGTATATTACTTTATATATGGGATAAAATATCTTATTAATAAGAGTTTATTTAAAGCAAAGAAAATAAAAAAACAACTAAAAATTATATAATAAATTATTATTTGGTTTTGATAAATAATATAAATAAAAATGATATAAATTTTATATATTTAATATTTTAACGAGTTATTTTAACTTTGTAATGAAAATATGAAATAGTGTCACATTTATGAATAAATATCTAATTTAATGTTCACACAATTTAATGGTGTTGCATTGTTTTGAATAAATAATTAAGTTTATATATAACACAAAAAATTATATAAAAAGAAATTGCTAAATAAAAAAAAAAAAACATCTATGAATCATTAATCTTTGATATGAATCTTCACTCCTGGATTGATTTATTAAAATTATAAAGATGCCTCAAAGAATAAACTAAACAAGTTACAATAATATAAAGTGTCATATTGTTTTTTCCATACAAGCTTTCATATTGATAATTCATTTTTATAATTAAATTATATTATATAAATACAACTATATATAGAGTATTAATGTGTATTTGTATTATGTACAAAATAAAATATTTATGAATTAAAAATGTTAAAAATAAATATATAATGAAAAGAGGGTGTGTGATATTTTCATGAAATATTAAAAATATTTGGTGATGTTTAAGTGGGAGTACAATATATATCATAAATGTGTCTAGACTATTTGATCCAATCTTTTAAATCTTTTGAAATGATTATTATCCTTTAAGATGAAATTATATATTATAATTATATTAAAATTGAAAAAATTAATCTTTATATCAAAAATTGTATAATGAATAATTAATAAATTCAAGTGGAGATGAAGAAAGACACTCAATTGTTATCAAATAGGATTCACAATATAAGACACTCAATTTTTATCAAATCGAGGTCACAAGATGTATCTAGACTTATAGATTCTATTATTTTGTATTTGATTAGTAATTAGAACTACATCCACTTACTAAAATTGAACCTAGATTGGGAGGATAACAATCATTCCTCCAACCAACAGTTGCAATTGCTTATGAATAATGAATCTCAAATCCTTCTACATTTGATAACAAAATGATTAGAAAAGATTAATTTTTTAATTATATATATATATATATATATATATATATATATATATATATATATATATCTTAATTTTATTATTTAAAAATGAATAATTTGAACTCTTATCACTCATGATCATCTTACAAATTAATTATACATGTGTTTTTGTGTATGTGTAATTTGAGAGTATTAGGAACATAGATTTGTATAAGGGTTTTATGAATTACATTTAGTTATTGTCCCCTATTATTAGGAACCCCCATTGGAAAACAAGTCATTTTATTTTGGATTGTAAGCTCAATCATCAATGGAAATGGAGCTACACTTATATATCAAAAATTTAGAGGCTAAACATCGACCACATCAAGGTCGTTGCAATATGGGTGACAAAATAGCTATCAAAACCACACGACACAGCGACAACAAAGGGCACAATTAGCCACTCACCACAAAATGGGGAAGAAGGTGACAAAATAGTTATCACAACCACACAACACGGCCACAACAAAGGGCACACTTAGCCAGTCACCACAAAATGGGGAAGAGTCTGTCAAGATTTTAACCTAGGTCGTGTTTGCGACGATATCACCCCAAGTTATCGTTAGACCATAGAGCAACAAACAAGGATAACTTGTCCTATTATAAATAATGTAAAACTCAATTGAAAACAATTTTGTATATAAAAGGGAAATAATGTTATGTCCTTAATCACCAATAACTAAAATGTTATCATTCACAAATATAATCTTGTTATGATTGATCAATCTACACTTTTACAGATTATTATTTTTAGAAGGAAAATACTTTTTTCATAAAAATTTATTCAGATTTAAGTTAGATTATTAAGTTTCATTATACATAACATGAATTGAAATTGTATATTTAAACAATGAACCCAAAATCATATTTCAAATGAAACTATACTTCTTTCTCACCTACACATAATAAGTGGAAAAACACCCTTCCACATTTCCAAAATTTCTATCATATTGAATTTTTTACTTACAATCTAGTACATTTTAAAAAGTTTGTTGACCATCCAACATCAAAGCATTGTTCTTACAATAAATTAGAACTAGATAGAATCTAAAACCCTAATCTACATTTTCATATTTAAAATGAAGGATCTACTAATATGATTTGAAGCTTATTGAGCAAAGAATATCAACATTTTTTTCTTATTTCATAATATTCATTTTTTTAACATGAAAAAATACAATATTATAATATATTTTATTTATTTACAAAATTCAACAAAGACAATATTATAATATATTTTATCAATTCACAAAATTATTAAAAGTTTATAGAAAATATCAATTCTATAATTATATAATGACATTAAACCCCACAAAACTAAATAAGCAGCATAGAAAAGATATCTAAGAAAAAATGATTGTTCAAGTTTATTTACCATTTACATAGATGGTTCCAAAAATTATTTTATTTAAAAAATTATTTATTTTACTAGTGGCAAACTTGATTCTCTTATTTAAAAAGAGGTCTTTTTATTATGAAATAAGTTAAATAGAATGAATTTAGCATGGCCCTGTTATCGCTCAGTTTGTAGACTAGGTCAGGTAGCTTAAAAGTAAAGGTCAAACTGGCGTAACAGGAGCTTCCCCACCCACTGTCACCTCGATGGGGGGCTCTTTCTATTTAGGGTGGCTAATCCCAAGGGAGACGTCCCTAGTAAT
>ML812252.1:83978-95509 GCA_009831015.1 Picea engelmannii
CCTCTTGGTTAGGTCTTGTTTTATTATTTTTCTTAGGGTCCCTTTAGTTTCTTATCGAGAGGCTTTTTATTGCCTTCTCGGGGATCCCCTGGGCGAAGCATCTCTAGGTTTTATTTCCTATGGATTTTATCTTTTACCAGTTGTTTTTACCCCCTAGGCCTTTATTAGCCCCTTCTTCCCACAAGACAAAGTGTAACCCTCAAAGGTCATCCTAATGGCCGGACTAGGGGAATGGGATAGATGTGCAGGAGATAAGACATAAAATGATAAAATGGTGGGAGAAGACGATGGCTCTGCAAATCCCCCTTGGTGGCTAACCAAAACCCATGAATATCAGCTTCCTAAGTCACCCCACCAATTGCCCCAACAATGGTCAAGTGGATTAGTGTAAGATCCAAGCAATCATCAGAAATGAAAGGAACCTAATGCATATATAAGAGGGTTATAACGATTGAATATGACACATACCATGATACCTTGGACCAATTACCTCATGGAGCAAGAGTCCTCTCCGATGCAAGTCCAAGCCGATGGTGATGGAAGTTGTTGCTGCTCAACAAGACAAGTCTGGTGAAGACGAAGAAGGATGGGCCCTCCAGGGCCATGCTCAGGTCAATCATGCTCTCGGTACTTCATGTCTAGGACCTGCAGGCCTCGAGACATGATCTCCTAGTTATCCCTAGATATCGGGGATAACAGGCCCCAACAAGTTGCTCCCTCCTCCAACCCAATGATTTCAACAGGTCTGAGATGAAAAGGCATTATAAGTTAAAATAGTATGAATTTAGCTTGATCCTCACTAGTCGCTCCCTCCTCCAACTCAATGACTTCATATGACCACAGGGAGAGCTAACATTTGTTGAGGAAGAATGTATGAAGAACCTCACTCAAACATTTTTAGATCTTGCTAGGCTAAAACAAGATAGTTGGGAATGTCACCTAGGGTTTATAGTCTTAAAATCAAAACAATCACTTGATCCACAAGGAATATATACAAGAGACCAAGGTTGGTTTTATTTATTATATGTAACTGTGCAAAAAGAAGAAAATAAAATATACATAAGTGTGTTTATGGATAAATAGACGAGGATAAAAATAATCTAAAAATATCATTTAAGATACACATGTGAGATAAAAATCAGTGATCTGATTTCTTTATATTGATTTCATTCTAAGATACAAAGCATAAATTATCTTTACGACCAAAGTCAAATTTAGAAGTCTCCAATTGGAACCATACAAAAAGAATCTGACAACAAAAGAAAACTGAAGCTAGAGATCTGGATCAGATTGCCATAAAAGTATTCACTTGACTCTGCAAAATATTCTTTATCAGTCGTGAAATTTAATCCACAAACAAACAAGAATACACAGACTATCTAAGATAGATCCTACAACTTTATAAACAAGTTGCTAAAAGATATGATTCAATTTTGAATCTTGTTGTCTTCAATAAGACCATGTTGTCATCAAGATGGTTTAGCTTTCTAGTAAACTCAAAGTGAATGAAGAAAAGAATAATCTCACAAATATAGAGCATACCTTTATCAAAAGTTCCTTCTTCTCTCTATTCTCCTTTTTTAACTCTTTTTTTTATCGAACTTTTATTCTTTTTCCAATAAGTTATGGTAGTTCAACTACTTTTCTTTTGCTAAACTTAGTTAGCTTAACCAATAAGTTGAGGCAAATAAATAATAATAAATAAATATGGGTCTATTTAAATAATAACTAAATAGGGTGGGACCCCTTGTTACTCCAATTTTCATTTATTTAATGAACAACAAAATATGAAATATAACATCCAAAAAATATGCTCAAACATTCCATCATATAAATACTCAAATATTTTAGTATCAAAATAAAACATGATTGTTGCCCAAAAATAGAATTATATCCATGATGTCCAAAAACATTCTGTCTAAATATATTTTTGTTGTCCAAAACATTGTCATCCTACCAAAATCTGTCCTAAAAAAAAACTTTAAAACCCATATTTACTGTGAGAGGTGTTCTGTCTTTTTCCACTGTTGTTTTCCTTTGATCATTTTACTAGTGTATCTTGTGCAACAGTCTACGGTTGATTGGAAGCTTGGGGTTGAATTTCACTGATGACATGGGAACAACTATCTTTAAGGTGGATATGAGAGGACATTGATTCAAAGGAGTCTTTGGAAGACTTGGATGGATTGACCACTTCTTTTCCTTTATCTATTTCTGGCTTGGGAATGACAGTTTTGAGTCTCTTGCTTGCATGAGAGGATTGGACTGGTGAGGCAACACAATCAATTTGGGCGTTTGGATTGAATGGTGGTGGAGGAGGGGGCAACGGTAATGATACTGTAGGCCAACCATGATATTGTACAGCGGGCTGATGGATGATTTCTTGCCAGCCATCATTGACAGGTTGCTCTTGTTGCATAGAGACATGAGGGGGAACACAGACATTGGATAAGTTTTGATGAGGCTGGAAAGGAGGTCTCTCATGTCTAGGTTGCAGGATCCCTTGGCCAACTAAATTAAAGAATCCAGCTTGAAAAAGTTGATTCAGTTCTTGTGGATCAGCGTCAAAGTGAATTGAGAAACGTGGTCTTCTATGGCCCCTTTGTCAATTATTACCTCTGCCTCTATTTGCACCTCTGCCATTGCTTACCCTGCTAAAAAAACTCATCCTGAAGCAAGATTCTAATCAGAATATGAAAAAAAATTAACCATCCATTCATTAACACTTTACCTAAATAAAATCAAAATGTTGGCTCTTTCATTCACAACAAAAGCACATGCAATCCATCCATTGATACAATCCTTCACATATTGAATTTAATGATCAATTGCATTTGAACAAGGAATTTCAGGGTCATTGGGAAAATGGAGGGCTTTGTAATGAATGAAAAATGATAGTATGGACGGGAATGAATAAATACATATTGTTCAAGCAACATAAAGAACCTTATCCTCATAAAAACAATGTCTCCATCTCATAATTTCCAATTTGAGTCGTCATCCAACCCCTTTTAATCTTTTCCTCCTAAAAATGAAATTCATAATAATAGAACATGGAATAATTAAATGTTATTGGGAAGATGGTGGGCATATAATGAGCGAAAAATGAAATTATGAACGGGAATGGAATGATATTGTTTTATTTTATAAATTATCATTTGCTCAATTCCATGATCAACATTAATCTCCTGTGCTGAAACCATATTGAATTTACCATTGTTCATCAAACTAATTATTTCCAAATCAACATGACAAAAACCCCCACTAACCAAATTTCATTTGAACCATAACCATTTCTTTAAAAACTTCAACATACAGTATCCATGACATGACAACTTTAAAACAGTTTAAACTCATAGGAAATCTCAGAAATGTCAAACTTTGTAAGTTTTATTTAAAAAAAAAAACATCGATTTCATTTTAAACTGGTAAAGCGTTATGTGAGAGGTCGTCGAAAAAACAATCTTGAACTCTGTTATAAAAGCTAGCATGAAAGGCTGAGAAAAGAATCATAAAGCCATCGACTATGTATTATATAAAAATCATGCCATAACCCCAAAATAATTGTTGCGAAATCAAACTGGGTTCAAAACCCCAATGTGATCTTAGTAGTCGTTGTTTCATTAATTCCATACTAACTTCAAAGTCGACCAAATTTCTTCATGAATAAATAACAAAGTGAGCCACGATTTTGTGGGTTTAATTAATCTTCCAACGGTTGGGTCAAAACAATTGGCAAAGTTTCGAATCTGGGTTTAAAATTATTACTTTCCCATACGTACTGAATGGGGAAACAAAGCCTGGAGCAAACAAAGTAGGCGTGAGGTTTGAAGTGTAGATTGCAAGCGAGACAATAGCAATCCCTTCCTACAACAAAATTTCAAAGGGACATAATACACATGCCTTTATAACTCTACAAACAGTGGTAATAACAATACGAAAGGACTACATATCCTCCAAGGTCTGGGCATGAGGTGAGGGTACTATACAATAGTCACGAGACCCCACTGTTCTTTCCCCTCTATAGAGAAAAACCCCCAAACCATTAAACATAAAATGTGAGTGAAACTGAACATATTCACCCATAAGACATTCGCCAACAACCATATCCCAGTGATACCAACATTTGCTCCAAGCGCAACAAACCATGCACTTCAAGTAATAGAATGTCGAACCATATTTTCAGTTTGAATCACTTAAATGCCAAAACGAGAGAAAACACAAATTGAAATGTATTTTAACAAGGCCTGAATGCTCACAAAAAACTCATGTAAACTTTGGAAAACAAACACATTATGCATCCAAACTCTAAGAGCCAACAAGACAATTGTATCTAGAGCAAAGCCCACAATCCATGAATCAAGGGATAAAAGCCACATACCTGAAAGAAGAATGCTAGAAAACTCACGAGCACAATTGCTTCCCACCAAGGGCCGAGTACAATGGAGGCGCTACTAACCAAAGCAACCAAAACAAGTGCCAGAAATATAGTGAAGGTGGTAGCTTCGAGGTAGGGTAAGGACAACGTGCAGTAAATGCACATTGTTTCCCATCTTCTAAATTAAATGCCATCAACCACAACCAACTCGAGAGCACACTTAGCCTCCAAAAACCCGCTCTAACATATGTCAACCATACTTTAAACATTTGCCAAAAAAAATTCAATCATCAAGAGTCGAGCTCAAGGTCGATACATGGATCCAATTTATTATATGCCCATCATATACTTAGCATCAAAGTAAACATAACCCACATTTTTTTTGCTAATGGAGATTACCATACCACATAACAATCGATCACCCAAATATACCATAAATTTACATGTAGCCTACACTTAGTATTCGAATAACATATCAAAATCTAGGTGTAGCAAGAGTAAAATATATAATGAAATAAGCATTCCCTTCACTCGAAATCAAATTGCTAATACACCCAATCATCCATTAACAACAAATAGAATCAGGTTTTTTGACTTTCAAACTGTGAAATTTTTTTGTAAGGTAATCATGAGAACAGCTTGAAGATGTTAATCAGATGAGTTATTTTTTTTCCTTATTACTATTCTAAAGAGGTAGTATTTTTTTCCCTTATTACTATTCTAGGGGAGTCTCACCTATTTAATATTATTATTAAATATATAAGGATTTCATATTGCGCTTTTGGATGTCAACAACATCCAATAATGATTACTGTTCTAAAGGGGTAGTCATTTTTTTTCCTTATTACTGTTCTAAAGCTCTAAAGGGGTCTCAGGGATCTCATCTCACCTATTTAGTATTAGTATTAAATATATACAAACCTATTTAGTAATATTATTAAATATATACAAGTAATAATGCATTGCCGGCAAGGATTTCATGTTGCGCTTTTGGATGTCAACAACATCCAATAATGAGGCTGTGAAAAGATATTAAATTTTAAATGTCAAAATGAATGAAAAGCGGTCAACGGGAGTCTTGGTTCACTGGTAAGGTTAATAGAATATTAAGCCGCCCAGCAAGGTTTCACTTTCCTTGTGATCTGCCCCACATGAATGACTTGTGTATTTAGACCGGGTGCAAGTACCACGTGAATGAATGACTTCTGTACTTTGGCCGGGTGCAAGTGCCATGTGAATTTAGTACGATAAATACGCTCAGACCTAGAAGTTAAGATGAAGGAAGTCCATACAGCCCTAAACTTCGGAGCATGCTTTTCAAAACAACCTCTAAAATAAAAGAGTAAAAAGGAAAACCTCTAGTTGAAAGTCACAAGTTCTTGGCCCCTAAACAACGAGTAAGCAGCGAGGGTAAGGATTATCAGCTGATTGAGACTTCACATAGTTGTACTGCAAAATTCACAAAAGAATTTTTCCTTGTTTGCATTCTCAAGATAGCTTTGACAAACTTATACAACAACACAATCTGAAGCAATTTTATCAGTTAAGTTTTAATAACCTAAGCAGCGTAATCTTAGTATTTTTATATATAATGAGACATCCTGTTTATGTTCGATAAAAACTATCTGCTGAAGTTAGGGCGTATTAACTGACAGAATGCCCATAAACAAATACACATTATTTGATATTCCCTTCCAATGAACCATACTGTGTGACAATACCAGCTTTATAACCCCAATGACAGGCTCAGGTGAGTAGAGCCAGATGCAAAAGAAACGATCTCTTTTCTAAGGAAACGATGTACAACAACTTCAACCCCAGAATTGCAAGAGCTCTAAGAGAGGTACTACCGTCAATCCCTTCTACATATTTAAACTCTCCAGTATCGGCTTTGTAGACCCACATACGCCCAACTTCCAAAACTTTTCAGCTGCTTGTTCCTCCCACGCAGATCAGGTTGATCTGATTTATCAATCTCCACACAACAGGTATTTATGGGAAGTGGATCATAACTTCCGAGCAGCAAATTGGAGCGTTACTCTTGTTGCAATCTAGACCGATCTCCCAACGGCAAAGAGCATTCCAAAACTTCTCATGATCTGGATTGAGCACGTCCCACAACCACGTTACCGACTGTGCTATGAACTTAAGACAAACAAATCCCCTTCACAGTGAATATTCAGGTGTGCAAATCTCCACGATCCTCCTTTGCAGGTCCACGAAGGCACTACGCAACAACAACTTATGGAAAAAAACAATAAGCATCACCACACACTAGCCGTATCTTACAAGCTTTAACAGTACTCAACAGTGAACATGCACTGGCAACGTCAACTCATCAAGCCCACTATAATTCAATATATGCTTACCGACATTCAATTGATATGCAAAAGCAAGTTGCCAATAATATGCACAACAACATGCACCACGCTCAAATTTCTCGAAGATGAATATGGGCTGGTATGCATAGTCTCCATCTAGCGACTCTGGAAATCACATGGCTGATTCACATAGGCATCACTCTCGACAGTATCACACACCTGTAGATGCACAACCCTCACGTACAACGCCATCCACAAGCAATGGCTGAACACATTATCATGGACACAACGTAGCAAAAAAACACTCAACAAAAACTATTTACTCTCCTACATTAATCCTATATTTATAGAAGATTAGCAATGTCGAAAACTGCCATGATTGATCCGAACCGAACCTTTCTCGTGAGAAAGTGAAGTCCGTATTGGTTTTGATATCATGTTGATAAATCAGAGAGTAGATAGACATTGTTACTACTAAAACTATATCGTGTGAGTTATTCAACAATGTAATATTACACACAAATATATATATGAAGGTTTGTCTAGGCATAGATACACCATCTTGTCGGACGTAAAACAATTTGTTAAGAGAATATCTAAAAACACCTATTGATTTAAAAACTAAATTACTAATGGAAAGAATCTCATATCCAACTATATTTAATAATCTCCTAATCTTAAGAAAAGACTAATTAGTACAGACAGACTCTACATCACACTCTGACCAATGTAATAACAAATTATAATCTTTATAAATTTTTCCTAAAGAAATCCTCTGAATACTTTTCCGCATTTTGTAGACGTAAACTGGGCCTCACTCCGGTAACCTCCCTCCGCATTTTGTAGACGTAAACTGGGCCTCACTCCGGTAACCTCCCCAACTGAAGAGAAACCTCACATCTAACTCAAAACCGCCGCTTACCCTCGAAACTACACAACCTTTATATAGAACCACACATTATTATATAAAACAAGAAATAATAATTCCAGCACTGTAAACTCACAATAATATAAACTCACAACAGTAGAAAATGTTAACCATGTTTGAGTCAGATATTGAACAAATCAGAAATATAAAATCGAAATTGATTATTTTCAGTACAGTATGCCTGCATAAAAACGACAACAAATATATGAACAAATGCACATGGTGGTACACAAATTTTGAAAGGAAATGGCCAAGATAGGTTCCCGAGAAATTTTCCAAGAAATTAAAATATTAGAGACGTTTATGCCAATAGATACAGGACATGAGAGACTAATGATAAAAAGGGGTCTTCAAGAAAAAGAAATGACGGACACGAAAGGCTCGGTTCATTATGCCAATAGACAACAATATAACTGTGTTGCCCGATCCGCCATCTCTGTGTGTAGGATCGATAGATCCGATCCGGATCCGGATCCCCCGGGCTCTGCCTAGGATCCGCTCGAGAAGGAACAGGATCCTGAGCCCATGTAATAGATCCCATGGAAAATGAATGGATCCTGAAATTTTGAATCAGATGGCGAAACTCCCAAAGCTTTTTTACCCACCAATCCTCCCAAAAATTGATTTTTTTAATGAAAAAAAACTTCCAAAACCCTAAACTCCTAAACAAAGTTGTCACACTCAGGCTCGGCAAGTAGTCAACTGGCTTGGGACTCGACAAGACTCGGTGACTTAAGAAAGACTAAACAAATACAAAAAGAATCAAAATATAATCTGGGCAAGTCTAGCGAGTCTTGGCCGAATCTTGGCCACGCCTTGGTGAGTGGCAAGTTCAAAGCTGAGCATGAGGCGAGTACTCGGCCTAGTTAAGACTCGGGAGACTTAGCCAAGTCAAACTACACTACTCCTAAAGGCTAAAGCCCTAAACACCATTCCTGGTCAAGGTTTGTTCTATCCTTATGTCAAGACCTTCTCTGAAGGTCTGATCTATCAAGGTGTGCTCGTCAAGGTTTGATGTATCATTATAATTTATGGTCAAGGTCTGCTGTCAATGTCCGATCTATCCTTGTGTGCTACATTGTTGCTCACTTCACCAACACTGTTACTT
Organism: Picea engelmannii; assembly: GCA_009831015.1. Taxonomy (NCBI): domain Eukaryota; kingdom Viridiplantae; phylum Streptophyta; class Pinopsida; order Pinales; family Pinaceae; genus Picea; species Picea engelmannii. Next base: position 92,714 of record ML812252.1, read on the forward strand.
AGTCTTGCCATAGTCATTAAGAAAACCACTTTATTCACCGATAATATGGACATGTGGATGTGGCTCACAAAAATGTTGTTATAACCCGCTACATGCTCATGCTAAAATGGTCTTTCAAAATTATCAACAATCAATGACAACTCTCTTTTGGTTTTGGTTATAACTTATAGTTCTACTCCTATGATTCCTTGTTGGTTTTGATTCCTTACTCTATTTTTATATTTATTATAAAAATATTTTATATTCTTTTGTACTTGCTAATTCCTGCCGTATCTGAATCCCGGCTTTTCGAAAATCTGGTACATCTGTATCTGGATCCATATCCTGTATCTTAGCAATATACTTCATCATATTTCATGGTTTGTAACAAGAAATCTTGATATCTGCTTCAAAATTTCCCAGATTACCCTGACAAGCAGCAAATTTGTTATGCAGCAGGGTGCTTTTTGAATTACTGTGTAATCATCTTCTCTGTTGTAAATCGGATGTTATAAAGTCACTCACATCTCTCTATCTCACATATGTCATGATGTATACAAGATGGCACTGCTGTCTGGAATGCAGGCCTAAATATGTGATGATGTACTATTTTGTATGTTAATTAATATAAATTATTTTACTTTACAATAAAAAGCAATAGAGGAAAAGAGTCAACAAATGTATTACAAACTTCATAATTTGTAAAAAGCTGTAAGCCTGGCCATTTACAATATAAATACAAGAACAAAGTTGCCTGTTTGCATCATATGACCTTGAAATGCATGAATGCTAACAGTGCATGAGTGTTGCTTTTCGAAGGGGAACCAGCTATCTTCAAATGCAGTGCAATTGACTATTTTGCAACATATTTCCCTCATTGTTATGAACAAAAGTTCAACCTGAAAATATTTTCAACTCTGTTATATTATAAATATTAAAAGCCAAACTTCACCAATTAGATATCGCCCAACAAGGGACAGATGGCAGCACTTGTCTTTCAATCAGTTTTCCCGTAGACATATACAACTATAGGAAATTCCAACTTCGTGAAGCCTTGTGATCCACACATATATATGAAGTCATTCCATTTTAATCCAGTTCAGTTCATAAACCCCATTATCAGATATTGCTCTTGAGAAATGGCAAATTGTCCCATAAATTCTCACCTCCTCCTCCGTTTTGACTCTGGCTGCTACAATGATAAAATAAAAGTTAAGTATTCTGCAAATTTTACAAATGAAGAGACAAACTTGAAAAACATTTGAAGGATAAGAAATCGACATATATGAGTTAGCAGCTCACCTGCAACAATGAAGATAATTATTTATCAAGATTTATATTTCCATAACATAATTTTTATCCAAGTTTAGTCAGTCCATGGCTATTTCCACATATATATTGTTTAATTAATTTGTAAGCTTTGTAGCATCTATTGGAAGAGGGAATCTTCTACATTGCGCAATGACACTGCTCAAGGGCCCACAGACCTTTAGGTGTGTCATGAGAATCAATAATATCTCAGTTTTAGTTCTCAGATTTACCCCTTATTAGACTGTACAAATTAGTTTGCCTCCCTATGCACAATAAATGATAAAATCCCCTCTATATCAATTTAATGAGGCCGTCCTTGGTTTTTTGAACTTGTATAAAATTCCCTCTAAATCAATTTAATGAAGCCGTCCTTGACTGGCTTTTTGAACTTGTATAATTCTAGGTTTTCTGTGCAAAGTGATTCTTTGTTCTAGTTACAATGATTTTCACTTGTTTGATGGTCTTTGACCATTGAAAAATCAAACTAAAGTTTTCTCCAGTTATTCCCACCTTGAAAGGGCTTTCAGAGAATAAAATTAGTGATTTCAAGCTCAAGTACAAGTTAACTTTGTTCCTACACACAAGCCACTGTTGACTGCAGCTAGGCTTGCAAGCTGTTGACTGACTGAGATTTGGGACTGAATTCAGTGATCCCTCCTTTTCCACAGGCCTCTACACTCTATTCTATGTGCTCAGCTGTGCACTGAATTAATATATGAGCCAGTCTCTCTGTTAATGTTGGTGGTCCCCTTTTCAAAAAAGTGCGGAGATTTTCACCGAGAATTCAGCTACTTCATGGTTTTCATGGCTTCTCTCCTGGGAAGATGGCCTATATGGCCAACAATGACATGACAGCTACAGGTCTCCAAGGAGCTGCAAAGAATATATTTCAAGCTATTGGGGTGGTGGGTGCATTGGAGGAAGAACAAAAGGGAATGGAAAAATAGTAAATACCCCATAAGGATTCTAGGGTGAAGAAAAACTTTTATTACAACAGACAGACAGGCGTAAGGAGCAGAAAATAACAGAATAAGATGTGATTCAATAACCAGCTGACTCCACAACCCACCTAGGGAAGGACATACCTATATCCGAAAGAGATATAAGGTGGAGATCCAACAAAACCTAGTCAAAGACATTGAACCAGATTTTATAGCAATGGGATCACACTATGATTGACAGAAAAGGGGAACAATTATTTCAGAAGCAGAAAAGATGGAGCTTGGGGAGTTTGATATTGATCTCCGAGGAGGGATAAGGCATTCTTGAGCACGATGGAAGTGACAGTTTCTCATGTCATCACCATCTGTTTCTAAGCTATGACAATTGGGCTGGAATGCTGCTGTTTCGCACATTGGTTCTCTGTGTGGTTCTTTCTGGCTTCTGCGGGGTAAAGAGATGACCCGAAGCCACGCTTCAATGTTGAAAGCAAAAACCCCTTGGAGATCGAAGATCACCAGAAAGCTTCCAATCATCAATGAATAATGTAGAGACATCACCATCTCA
>ML812253.1:30775-44989 GCA_009831015.1 Picea engelmannii
ACTTAATAGTTTCACTGTGACTAGAAAATGAAGTATATAGTCCTCAGGTAGTCCTGGCTGTCTAAGTCAAAAGGTGGTGTTACATACACCCCACCTTCGAGAAACATGTTCTCGAGGTGGTCAAAATAGTGAGGGATAGTCTCTCCGTAGTGTCTCGGCGTCTTCCCAAGTAGCAGATCCTAGACTATACTTGTCCCACTGGACCTGTCTGCGTTGTTGGAGATGATCGAGGTGCTGCACTTGCTGCCATTCAAATCCCTGTAGCTTCTATCCTTGGCGCAAATCTGTTACCATATGGTGGTGGCCTTGAGCCCCCTCCCCTAGGAAATGTTCTCGGGGCCTTTCCTACGAATCCCGGGCGATGCGGAAATGTCGGTCTTGCACCCCCAGTCAAGTTCATATGTTCTTCCATGTAACGCGCATTTTCCACCGCCTCCGCTACTGAAGACGGCTTCCACATCCTCACCATAGCTCTTATCCTAGGGTTCAATCGATAGATGAAGCGCTCTGCCTGTCGTTGGTCGTTATCCATATATGACACATATTTGACCAGTTCCATAAACCTGATCTCATGTTCTTCTACCATTTTTCTTCCCTGTACTAAGGCATGAAATGCCCCAACTTGTTGTTCCTCGTAGTACGCCGGTAGATATTTCCTCCTGAACCTCTCCTCAAAAAGTTCCCAAGACACTGCGTCTGGGGTAAGGTGTAGTTGTCTTTCCAGGTTACCCCACCAGTTCATGGCATTGTCCCTTAACTGAAAAATGGCGATCTTCGCCTTTGAGTTGGATGCATAGTCCCTTAGGGCAAAACACCTGGTCATGCCTTCCAACCATGCTTCCGCGCGTTCACTGGCGCGACCTCCGGCAAACTTTGAAAGTTTGATCTTCTGCAACTCTCGCGTGATGTCTTCAGGTGGAGGTCCTCCCCCTGAATCCCTTGACGCTTCTGGATTACCCATTCTAGATGGTGGGGGTTCCACTTTAGTCCCTGCCGGTTGTCGCCCCTTTAAAGTCTCGTTGATGGCTTCCAACGAGCGCAGTATGAGGGCCAGTTCAGGTGATGGCGGTGGTGGCGCTGGCGGTGTTGGCGATGCTTACGGCGACGCTCCCCTGCCTCGACTCCCTCGAGTCCTGACCATCCTATATGATTTGACCTGCATCAACCAAAGTTGTCAGGGTGAGTTCCAGGATGTCTCAAATTGGTGCTACTCAGACTAGAAACAGGGTTAGGCGTAAGTTTTCTTTACTTGTCTGTAAACAGACGTTACTCCATTAGGGGATTGGCTAGGTTAGGGTTAGGTTTAAGCATCTAAGCTTCGTTTCTTCGCCCCTACGAAAAAAACTATTGGTTTCCTGCCCTATAGCTACGTTAGCCTTTCACCTCTATTCTTACGCTCCTAGGGCATATGCCGCCTCCTTCCCGCTTGTCCTAGTCTGGGCCTTTTTAATTTATGCTTACAACTTGATTAAAAAATGACTTCCGACCTTGTGTTTATTAATTTACGCCAATATGCGTACACCTATTGACAATGGGCACAATCAATGATCTTTTAAATCTTACTTTACCTTAAACCCTGATCTGATGGCTACGCATTGAAAATGCTTGGCACATTCTTAGTCGTCCTCCAAAATCACTGGGTTCGATTTATTGTTCATAACTTTCTTGCATTTATCAGGGCATCTGTTAACATGTTTACTTACCCTATTTTTTAGCATTTACCTAATCACATAAAAAAAATGTTGTAAGGTTATATGATTACCACGTTTAAATGATTAATTAGGATTAAATCGTGGAATCTAAATAATTGTCCACCACTATCGGCCACGTTTCGGCTTTCACTGCACTATGCTCCTTTCGGCGTTAATCAGCCGCCAACCACTTTGTGGCTACGTTGGTTTATTAAAACTAATAATCTAGACTTAGCTTAATCCTAAGCTTCAAGCGCCTTAATCAATACACATACACACATTTTTTTTTTAATTCACATAGTGTGGTGCGTTGGCAGGGCGTACTTTGTTAAAGCGCTTGGTCCTTGGGGGAGGTCCAGGGTTCGATCCCCATGGACTCCATTTAAATTTATACCTAACCCTTTAACTAATATTTTATTAAACTCTTTACTTAACTTAATTTAACTAATTATACTTTAATTTAATCTTTTATATATATATTTTTTAAATTATTATATCACGATTAAAATTTTATATATATATAAACTTAACATTAATTAAAAAAAATATATATATATATAAAGAAAATTTTATAAATAATTATAATATAATATTTGTGACTGTATTTATAATTAAACAATTTTTTTTTAAATTAAATAAAAATAAATAAATAATGTGTATTGGCAACGTGGGGTTCGCATGCCGCCCACTTGCCCCAAGACTCCCTAGCCGGCAACGTGGGACTTGCATGCGGCCCACGTGCCCTTCGTTCTCCTCATCTGGAATAAAAATGACCTTTACTTTTAAACCCTAACTCTTCCGCTTCCCCCTCATTTGTTGTGGTTGTGTGAGGAGGCGTGAGGGAGTAGGGCCGCCATGGTTAACCCTCTCCTCCATGGGAATTCCTCAGCTTCGTATATTCTCCTTTAAGCATGCACGCCAGGAACCAAGGAGCAGGAATCAGAATCTAAATCACCTCAACAGTATATTCTGGTATATATTCTAATTTCTTCTACAAATTTTTACACTTTGTAGCACATCGAATACTTCTATAAATAAGGCTGGCAAAGTGGAAAACATTTTCATTCCTATAAAAATATTTTCGTTGAGGCGTGGAGTTTTATGATCATGGATTTGATTCCTAATTCTCCCTTATTTTCCTGCATAAGTTGGTAGACTGCTCATTCTGTGCATACCGACCGCATCTAAAACTGTACGCTGGAAATAATAGGCGGTTTGTTGGTCTATAATTTATTTATTTTTTTCTTCTATTTTGTGTTAAATCCGGTCTGGGCCTATTGGATTCGCTAGAGCTAATATAGCAAATTAAAATTTTCAAATAATTTTAGAAGTTGAGTGCTAAGAGGAAGCAGGGCTCGTACCTTGCCAGATCTCTGGTCTGGTACAGTGAAGCTAAGAATATCATTTAATCCTGGTGTGGATTCGTCGATTGTCACAGTTGCAAATAAATTGGAGCTGGTGTCCACTTTAATATCAGTTGTAACATTTGTGTTCTTCAACTGTGTTGTGAGACCCCCAAGAAAAATAACTCCCTTTTCTTGATGCCAGATGTAAAGACCAATCCAGTGGGAGTGTCGGTGGTTAGACTAAACTTTTGGTCAACACGGAAATCCCTGTAAAGGAGATCTCATCTTTCCTTCCCAATGTCAGAGAACAAACCAGGTCCCTTCACCATTGTTGCGAGTACACAAACTATTAACAGAACCTGATTGGATCGTTAGGCGTTCACTCCATTTTCTTTCAATCCAGAAAGATGTTATTGTCTGGCATTCATCGTAGTTGGAGATCGAAATGGGAGACGTGTGGTTCCCAATAAGAATTCGTGAGGTCACTTCACCCATTGGCGTAGTTTGTTTGTTCGCGCTCTTCCAGGTGATTAAGATTTGGAGGAAAGGTATTTTTTTTTTTGTTATTTGTATTTTTTTATCTACATTCTCTCAGCTGGGAATGGTGTCAGGAGTTCTCTTCCAAGTATGCCCCAGAAATCAATCGATCTCATGGTCACTTGAGGGAAGAAAATAGGGTCCTACTATACCTACTCATTCATTCTGAATCAAGAAAAGATCTTTCGAACCCATATTATTCTACACGAAAAGAAAATCACAAAGTATGTAGGCGTGGTTTTCCCTCTTTCCACGTGATTTCATCCCTTATTAGATTAGAATGAGATTGCTAAGACATGGTCCTCTTCGAACCGAAGGGTTGTTTCTCGCTGGGGAAATATTTCATGGTGACTAATTAATTTGTTGGCCAGAAGAGCAGCAGGACTATTCCTCCTCTCATTAGTGAACTGGAACAAACTATCTATGGGAAGGCCGTCTCTCCCCAATGTTGGTTAGTAAGGTTCGAGTGGTGGATAAATCCACCTGATGAGAAATAGTGCGATAGATCAATCTAGTTCTGGATGGGATAAGCACATCTGACTTATCTCGAAAACCATCTCAATGGCCCTTCTAGCGCGTTTTATCAACATTTCTAGTCCACCTTTCGTATCCCATCATGATCCTTCGCCATTAGATCTTAAAGAACATTAGGTCTTAAATAAATAGGTTTTTTTTTTTTAATACGCTCCGTTCTTCAAAATGAGGGTGAAGGTTAGCTTCTTTCTCACTGTAACAGTAAGGTAAGCAGGTAGGTGAAGCCAATAATTGAGAGGCTTATTTAGCGGCCAAGTTAGAGATCCAGTTATATATCAAGTTAGAGAGAGATCAAGTACTTCTCTGATTGTACTGCTCTGGCCTTTCAATAAAAAGAGAAAACATATGTAAGCCATCCTCAGAATGTCGATCATGGTATGCCAATAAATATAGTATCATAACAATGATGAATCTTATATGTCAATGCAATCTTATATAAATCTTACGGTGCAATCCTACAATGCAATCCTACCCATGATGAGCAATAGTGTGATAGATCAATCTAGTTATGGATGGGGAAGGGATTCAACCTTTATAGAGCACTTAAACTTCAAATCAACAACATAATTCAATTTATTTATCGTATCATGAAGATCTTAAGCCCAGATCGACCTGGAGAACTCTTTTGGCATTTGAATATACAATTTATAGCTGAAAGACACCTTTGGGTCGTTACCCTTCAAATGTCCTATTAATGACATCAAGCTACTGTAACCTTTTTCAAATATTACTGAATGAACACTTCAAAATATTCAATTTACAAACAAAGGTATCCTATAAGAAGCAAAAATCTAAAATCCACCTGTGTAGATTGCTAATACGTAAAATCTTATGACCTGTAGTTCCATATAGAGCACTCAAAATCTGGCTCCAAAAGAAGTTTCAGCCATAATATGTTGACCTAAACTTACAAACAGACGATGATTGCAAGACCATAGAAAATTTCACTTTGAGCCTCTATGTAACAACCCTAGTTGCGTTTTTAACTTGGTTTATATTTTTATTTCAATTATTTATATTTTTAGATTTATATTTATTTTGAGATTTGTTTATATAATCAATTAATAGTGTGTTTGGTTTGGTTTGCAGGTTAAACGGAGGGGAACTTTGGCCCTTAAGGCTCCAGTATTTCAACTAAGCTCTGATACCAAATGTAGTGACTGATTTTATATTCACATCTAAAAATTCTACCAAATTCTACCAATGTACAGCAATTTCTACCAGGTTTATAAAAGAAGAATTATTCCAACTTTTCTCAACACTTACGCAAGTAAAATTTATTAATGAGTAATAAATCTAATTAAAACAATGCATAACTTTGAATTAAATACCTTAAATCTGATGCTAGTTTCTGTTTCCAGCTGCCTTGTTGTTTCTCTCTTGCACACAGTCCAGTCCTGTTGCAAACACAGAAAAATAATTGCCCAAAATGATTGTCCACCCTGCCAACTAGGAAAACGACCTAGCTCCAGGATATCTACGGATATCCTGGCCCTCCGAGCCCAAAACCTCTAGCAACTCGGTGCCTGCCTGATCAATATGTCACAAACAACAAATCCCGTGCCTCAATCTGAGCACACCAATCTCACAACCCCTCTCGGCTCTCTGCAATACTCAGAGCTCTCCAAACTCATGGCCAACTTCCCCGTAGAATGATTCCTCCTCCCAACTCCTTCCCCCTCCCTTATTCCTCCTTCACCGACTCCCCCCGCCCGCATTTACCTCCTCACCTAACTCCTTTATTACCCTTATCCATTCCCATTAATTATTTTATCTTCTCGAGATTCTTATTTTATCCTTTGCTGTATACGCAATCCACTTTGTATCATATTCCATTAATTAAATACCTTATCCCATTTATTTAATGATCCTTATCTTTTAATTAATGTTTGTTATCCCACTTATATACGTAAGTTTTAATAATTTAGATTATCAACCCTATTAATTCTTTACTCATATAATTAAAGAGTTGATTAATAATTAAATAACCATTGACAATTATGAACAATTAATTAATGATAATTAATTTAGTTAATGTTATATAATAAACAATTTTTAGGATTATATTATTAATTAATTATAATTAATAATGAAGGGTCGTTACATGATGGATTTAAAGAAAAAGATTGATGATGATTCAGACGAGATTGATCCACAACTGATTGGATCACTGGTTAACACCAAAATTTATTCATGCCATGTAGTGAGTGTGCTTAGTCATTTCATGAGTCAACTGAGACAAACTCACTAGAAAACAACAAAACATGTATTGAGATATATACGAGGAACAAATGGATATGGCCTGATATATGCCTCTAGTGTGAACTTGAGTTTGCAAGATATGTCGATTCAGATTGAGAACAAAAGTACAGTGGACTGGAAGAGCAGATCGGTTTGTTGTTCTACCATTAAGTTTGCCACGATTTCCTGATGCAGTAGGAAACATTTTAATAACCAAATATCAATATAGCATAGAAAAACCTTAGAATAAGTACTCAACGCCTTGAAAAAGAGATAATTTCAGGTAATAAGCCTCTTCGAGGGGGAAACTCCTTATACCCCACATAAATGTCCTAATACAAGATGATTCCTAATGAAAATGTCTCCTTGGTATATATAGGAGACTAGGAGGTACAATTACAACCAATGGAATAAAGCCAACATAAATAAAATAACATTTACTAATATAATATGCACCAATTAAGGGGTAATGAGCCACTATTTAGGTCTTAACATGCCCCTCCCCTTGAGACAAGTGTTGTCTGCAACGCTTGAGTAAATTTGGATGCTTCTGTATAAAAGTCACATCTTCCCAAGTGGAATCTTCAGTCGGTAGTTTCCTCCATTAAATGAGATACTCTGAAATGGATCTATTCCTCAGCTAGCGAATTATTGTGTTAGTGATGGATTCAAGATCCAATATGATTTTTCCTTCCTTGTCAAGTTCTAGAAATATAGTTTGAACTGGGATCTCATCACCTATAACCTTATTTAAGAATGAAACATAGAAAACTGGGTGTACTCGTGAAGATGTAGTCAACTCCAAATTGTATGCCATAGTACCAATATTTTTCAACACCTTATAAGGGCAATAGTAATTTGGTGATAATTTATTATCCTTCTTGGCTTGCTTGAGGGACATATGTTTATATGGTTGTAGTCTTAAAAACACCCAATCCCCTATTTCAAAACTTATTTCACTATGATGTTGATCTTCTTGTTGATTCATGTGATTATGTGCCATGGTCAGGTTGTCCTTTAAGATTTGGAGAACTTGTTGTTGATGCTCGATGTGATATTCCATTGCTTGAACCTCAGAATTTTCTTTTAGAGAAGAAGTGATGGAAGGTGGGTGGTATCCATAGAGTACCATAAATGGTGTCATTTTTGTTGCAGTATGAAAGGAAGTGTTATACCACCATTCTACCAAGGGTAACCATTTGAACCATTGTGTTCTTTTATCAGAGACAAAGCAACGAAGGTAGCCTTCCAATTTTTTTTTCACTATGTCGGTTTGTCCATCAGATTGAATATGATAGGATGAGCTATGAGGAAATTGAGTACCCAAACAAGAAAATAATTATGTCCAAAAATGTCCAGTGAAGATGGGATCCTTGTCACTTACAATAATATTTGGGCTGCCATGTAGATTTTGAATTGTCTCCATGAATGCAGTGGAAATTGCACTGGCTTTGAATGGATGAGAGAGTGCACAAAAGTGTGTGTATTTGGTGATTCTATAAACAATCACCATGATGACACTCTTTCCTTCATAGTTTGGTAACCCTATTATGAAATCCATGGAAACCTCCTTCCAGTGTTGACTTGGGGTGGATAATGGTTGTAAAAGACATCGGGTCTTAATTGTTTCCACCTTATTTTTTTGGCAAACCAAATATTCTGCGACAAACCTTTGAACATCAGTTTTAAGGCCATCCCAAAAACATTCCTTCTACACCCTATGGTAGGTTTTCGTAAATCCTGAGTTCCCTCCTACTAGAGAGGTGTGCAATTCCAATAGTACCTTTTGTTTGAATTGGGAGTTCTTACATAAATATAAGTGATCTTTGTACCATAGTGAATCATTTGTCCATGTAAATGTATCTGATGCACTAGAATCCTACTGCAACCTTTGAATGAGATTCCACACTTTTTTTTCATTCTTCCATTCATCCCTTGCTTCTATTATCCAATCAGGTTGGATGATCAAGATAACATAGATAAAGGGCTCAACATCTTCATCATTTCTTGAGAGTGCATCTGCCAGAACATTTTCCTTCCCTTTTTTATAGACGATTTCAAAATCATAACCCAATATCTTGATCACCCATTTTTGTTTCTCTTCTGAAGATAATATGTGTTCCAAGAAGTATTTAAGACTATCATGATCTATTTTGACCTTAAAGTTCCTACCTATTAGGTAAGGATGCCATTTATTCAATGCATGTAGTATTCCCATGATTTCCTTCTCATAAATGGGTTTGTGTAATTCCTTTCCCTTGAGTGGTCGACATTCAAAAGCCAGGGGCCTTCCTTCTTGCATTAGGACAACAACAATTCCATTTCCTGAGGCATCACATTACACAATAAAGGTTTTTGTGAAGTCTAGAGTGGTCAAGATAGGAGTTTTGCACATCACCTCTTTAAGTTGTTCAAAAGATTTAGTTGCCTCTGAAGAACATGAAAATGCATCATTTTTAGTTAGTGTCGTTAAAGGTGTTGTTATTCTTCCATAGTGTCAAACAAATTTGTGGTAGTAACCTCACAAACCCAAAAATACTCTAAGATTATTCAATGTTTTGGGAATTGGCGAGTCCATCATGGCCTTAATCTTGTAAGGGTCAACCTTGACACCTTCATGAGATACAATATGACCCAAATACTCTACCTCATTCACCCCAAATAAAAATTTGGATGGTTTGGCATATAGTTGTTGCTCTTTTAGTAGTTGTAGCACCTTGTCAACATGTCACACATGATCATCTGAAGACTTGCTATAGATTAGTATATCATCAAAAAATACTAACACAAATTTTCGAAGGAATGGCTTCAAAATGGAATTCATCAACCCTTGGAATGTGGAAGGTGCATTTGTAAGGCCAAAAGGCATGACCAAAAATTCATAATGGCCTTCATGAGTTCAAAATGTTGTTTTTGGGATATCTTCTTCTTTCATTCTAATCTGATGATACCCTGAATGAAGATCCAACTTTGTGAAATAGATTTCTCCATGTAGTTTATCTAACAATTCGTCAATGACGGGAATGGGAAAATTATCTTTAATAGTGATCTTGTTGATCACTCTAGAATTTGGACACATACATCATGACACATTTTCTTGAATACCATTACCACCGATGCAAAATAAGAACTTTAGCTAGGTATAATAATGCCAGCCTCTAACATTTCTTCAACCATGACTCAATTTCACTCTTATAGGCATAAGGGTATCTGTATGGCCTGATGTTAGGAGGAACACTCCTAGGAATTAGGTGAATATCATGATCATGATTTCGAGTGGGTGGAAGACCTTTGGGAATATCTTCAAATACTTTGGAATGCTTATCAATGATCCCTTGGAGATCTAGGGGAATAGATGGCCTAGGTGTTTGAACATCTACTGAGTATAGTTGTGAAATTACAGCTTGATGCCCCTTTTTCAATAATTTTTTCATGCCATTGGAGCTTATCACCTTATTGATCTTCCCTGAGATACCTCTTAACTCAATTTATTTTCCTTCCAATGAAAATTTCATGAAAAGTTCTTGAAAATTAAAAGCCATTGTTCCTAATGATTGTAACCATTGGATTCCTAGTACAACATCAGCACCACCCATGGGTATAGAGATAATTGGACTATTCATTACATATTACCCCATAGTAAGATTGATCTTACTGCATTTTCCTGAGAAATTGGTATTTCCTCCATTTACAATCATTACTTGAAACTTCGGTGTTGGATATACAAAGCAATTGAGAGCTTTGGCTAATTTATAGTGAATGAAATTATGAGTACTACCATAATAAATTAGGACTACTAACTTTTTCTTTTTGATATATCCTTCGATCTTGAGGGTTTAAGGAGTGCTAATTCTAGCCAGTGCATTACACAATATCGTGGGAGTCAAATCTTCAGAAGAAATCATGTCTACATTTTCATCTTGAGATGGTTCCTATTCTTGTTTTGATTCTTATTCCTCTTCACAATCTATGTAGAATAATTTATTCTCACGACACTTATGTCCCTTAATGTACTTGTTGTCACAATTAAATCATTAGCCTTTTTCTTTTCTTTACTCCAATTGTTGAGGTGTCAACCTAGTAGGTTGAGGTGTTTTCAAACAAGGAACATTATTCTCTCGACAAATGTTAGGAGTGGTCCTTCTAGTAGCCATAGCCATATTTTTACTTTCAACAAGTCTTGCCACCCTATATGCATTCTCCAATGATTTGGGTTCCAAAAGACGAACCTCATGTTGAAAGTTATCCCTTAAAATTCCTATGAATACATCAATCAAGTGCTCATCTGGAATATCTATTACCTTTATATTCAACCTCTAGAAGTTCTCAATGTGCTCTGTAACTGAACCCTTTTTCTTGAGATTTATCGATTGGTTAAAGATGATATTGCTCATTGTATCCTCATAGTGTGCTATCATTTCTTCTGTGAAAATTGTGCAAGTGACGAGTGATTTGCAAGAACAAAGCCATCGATACCACATAAATTGATTGGGTTTTAAATATAAATAAGCAATTTGTACCTTTTGTGTATGTGGCACACTATGTAGATAAAATTATTTATCCATCTGAAGTATCCATGTGATTGGGTCCTTTCCATCAAGCTTCCTCATATAGATATTAGGAAAATGGTTGGTCTGCAACCCAAAGTTAGGGTTTCTCCATTATTGATTCATATTCCTTGAGTCCTCATCATGAATTTCATGGGATACATTTTCTCTTCCAGGTGTCCTCTCTATTAGGAATTTTTTCAATCCTTCCATGATCTCCCCTTTTAAACCATCCATATTAGTATTTATTGAATCCCTCATTTCTTGTAGTTCATCTTTTGTTACTGTCTTCTTTTGTAAATCATTTACATCCCTACGCATTACTTCACCTTCATAAAGAGTCCAAGTAGCACTGTTTGGAGGCTTATTGGGTGTATAAGTTCCCTTTTTTGGTCGCATGTTGGCCAAGTATCACTTTAAATCTTAATTTTGAGGTGGTTCTGCTAGACAATATTCCTTTTATTGTATATCCAAAATTTCGGCCCTTCTAGGTATGATTTTTTTTTTTTTTATTTCTCTAATATTTGATCTCTGCAATTCCATAGGTCTGGTCGAAATTGGATGTTCCAAGTGGAATTTATGGTAACCTCCCCACAACTTGGTGATTTTTGGCCTTTCCCGGAGATCTCCCTTGTATATCATGCCCCACACAAAATAATTGATATAAAATTCTGAAAATCGTACTAGAAATACTATGGACTGTCCATTATCCAATGCCACTAGTATCACTCAATTTGGATAATCAAGGAAGAAGTTATTATTTTTTTAACAGGCACACCTGATTGAGACTAGTCAATAGGACTAGTCAGATACCGTATCTTCCTCAGGGTGTATCTACAAATGTAAGATGACCCATAAGCTAAAATGTTTACCATGTATACCTTAATAATTTATGTGAATATCCTCTAGGTTTCAGGGTCTGAAACATTACAGAAAATATTTTATAGAGAAAATTTTGTAATTACACAATTCAGGATGATTCTAGAAGCCTATCTTACACAGGCTATATCTCCGAAATTATAATTCCTCAGGAGATGAAATTTTAACCCACCATACCTTGATGCTTCTAATAACTATCCTCCAAGTCATTTCGTCTTAAATGTTGTAGAAAAAAAATTATAGAAAAAATTCCAAGGTGTCTCAGATGTAGCACCAAAACCGCAAGACCTTGAGATTTGATACCATATGTTAAGAACCAAATATCAATACAGAATAGAAAAACCTTAGAATAAGTACTCAACGCCTTGAAAAAGAGATAATTTCATGTAATAAGCCTATTCGAGGGGACAACCTTCTTATACCCCACATAAATGTCCAAATGCAAGATGACTCAAAATGAAAATGTCTCCTTGGTATATATAGGAGACTAGGAGGTACAATTACAACTGATGGAATAAATCCGACATAAATAAAATAAAATTACTAATGTAATATGCCCCAATTAATGGGTAATGAGACACTATTTAGGGCTTAACAAAACAAAACTCCATGGCCTTGAGTACCACAAAAGCATAGTATATAGCATCAAATAAGAGAATCCATATGGCTTCACAAGCCTCAGACAGATTTACTTGACCATGAGATGGATCCTATGATGATAACCAAGAGCCATGTGTAAATATATTTGATAACCCGCTGTTTTGTGATGGATCGAAACATGATGAGATGAAATGTCCTTATATCAAATATATGATGCTGAGGAAAATCATAAACATGCAATACCTTCCTACACATGAGCAGATTGTAGACATCTTCACAAAACTAAATTGGTGAAGAATGCTTCCCTAGTTGAGAGGGAGTGTTAATGACTCCAACCAAGACAAAGTTTAATGTAAATCCATGTCAGACTTGGCATGATGAAGAATTCCTCCCTATCTGATAGGGAGTGTTGTTGATTGCAGATATGTGAGACATTCTTTATCTTACAAACCTGTGAGATGTGGACCATTGCAGCTATGTGAGACTTTATCCAGTTTACAAACCTTAGATAAATCCCCTAAGAAGGGTGTGTGGTTCCTATCTGAGACATAGATGGAATGTAGAGATGACCTCCTCCATACAGAGAGTTGAGAAGAACTCGAGATGATTCTCTTGTGTAACATAGCGAGAAAGGTGATCTGTAGAGTTGGACATGCATGTGGTTGAGCACAAGATGAATGTGTGAAATACCAAAGTGTTGGGTGGATCGTCATGAGAACATAAACGAAGATGGTGTATTAGCCTCGTCTGAGAAGAAGAGTTGATGAGAAACTCCTAATGAATCTCCTGTGTAATGAAGTGGGAAAGAATATCTGTTGAGTGGGCGTGCTTGTGGAGGAAAACAAGTGAACGTGATCCTAGTGGTCGAGCACTAGTGAAGAAGTGGTTCTTCTATGTAATGCAGTGAGCCAGATATATGGACATCCCTATGGATGTGCCCCTAGTGGATGAGAACTAGTGGGTGTATCAGATCCCTTCCTATATTGTTCAAGAGTCAGATCTGCATGTAACCCTAATTTTAATGTAAAGGGAAGAGGTCGGCCCCACCTTAATGTGACTAGTAATTAATGTAAAAGATAATTAATCTAGTTAATATTAATTATATTATAATCTAGTGAGGTCATCCCTCTTGTGCCAATAGACACTTTTGTTGACAAGTTCAAGTTAGTATAAGTAAAGGTAAATTCCCCATTGAGGAATCATGTCTTTCATGTGAGTTTGGAAATTTCAAATAGTACACCTTCTTGGGAAAAGTGCACACCTCTCTTGGGCACTAGTCTTATAGGATTTGAGAACCCTATTGTGTGCTAGGTTTTCTTGGTGGTGAAGGTCTTTTTATTGAATAATATATAAAAGGATTTGGATGGGTTTTCTTCCCTTGTTGAGAAGGGTTTCCCAGGATACTTCTTGTGTTCTTGTGCATGGTGTTTCTTCTTGTGATCTTGGTTGTTGCAACATTATTGGTTATGGTTAAGTTAAATTCTAAAATGGAATGAACTTCATGCTTAACCTTTCTTATATAAAAATCAACAACTCTCTCCCTGCCTCTATCAATATGTCTCTCTCAAGATGGGGAGATGGATCACAAGAGAGAGGGGGGTAGAGAGGTGGGGTGATAGGAGAGATATATATATAGAGATAAAATGGTGGAGAGAGAGAGATAGATAGATAGAGAAATATAGAGAGTGGGAGGGAGAGAGAGAGATAGAGATAGAGATAGATGCATAGAGAGATAACAATAAAGAAAGAAGGATAGAGAGATAAATATATGGGGGAGTCGGGGAGAGAGAGAGGGAAAGAAGGAGATATGGAGACAAGGAGAGAAATGGGGGTAGAGAG
>ML812253.1:46889-101168 GCA_009831015.1 Picea engelmannii
TTATTTGGTTTTAAAAGGGATGATTGTGCATTCATGTCCCTAATACTGTGCTTGTGCTTTAGGAACATGTGCGTGTTTCTAAAGTGTTCACACGATATTTTTATTTTGAATTTTTCTGGGGAGAGTGACAAATCGAGCATACATTTTTGTTGAGTTTTCTACCTCAGATTTAGGTTCGGGATGAAAAACCTAGTAGTTTGGTCTACAAATACATAAAAAACTACATTTTTATAATTATGTGTTTTTGACATTATTTTTCTATAGGCTACACAAATACATTGTTGATGAAACTACATACACAAACAGAGTCGACTACGTATATTCCAAATATACAGTTTTCTTTTAAAATTGATATTGTTTACTATTTCTAATCTATTTTTGTCTTTCCATACCTCTTTTATTTCTACTATAACGTTTTGTCAACTAAAACCATTTTTCAAATGAGTTATATGTCACACTAGAAGAGATCAATATCTACAATTTAAGAATAATAATAATAAAATTTTCTAATGATGAGACCCATGTAGCCTGCATGAACAAACAATGTTGTAATTTCAAGGATATATCGACTTCCATAATTTAAAAATATATATATAATTAATATTGTAATTTTGAAAAAATGCAACACACTAGAACAACATGTTCTCTACAATTATAGAGGTTTTTGGAAGGAAATTGCATCTTTAAGTTACTCAACAGTTGCATGAACAAAGACATATACCTTTTATTCTGATAGAAAAATAACATAGCACTCTTAGAAAAATTCAAATTTCACATATTTATTCACAATTTCTATAAATAAAAGTTTCATATTCAAAAATCTTATTCAATTTCCTACATTTCATGTTTTTAGATCATATTCAAATTTCATTATAAAAGAACCTTGAATAATCCTTGCAAGTTAACATATTGTTGTTTTTCCATGTTTGCAGTGCCACTAACGCCTCATGAGAGACCATCATTATCTTACACTCATCGTATATCGATTTAGTCCTTGTCGAAGGCATTGATAAAAAAATTGATGATGTTTTCCAAAATTTGAATATAAAAATATATAACTTGAA
Organism: Picea engelmannii; assembly: GCA_009831015.1. Taxonomy (NCBI): domain Eukaryota; kingdom Viridiplantae; phylum Streptophyta; class Pinopsida; order Pinales; family Pinaceae; genus Picea; species Picea engelmannii. The sequence goes on from ML812253.1 coordinate 47,954, forward strand.
GCTATAAGAAAAACGATGAATAATAGTTTGATTAGATGTAGATGAATTGAATAAACTTAAATAAATAAACAAAATGAAGGTCAATAACACTAACTAATTGAAGATATGAATTATAATCTTAAAACTAAAAAGTAATACTTTACATTTAAACAAGAAAGAGTGAAAGGCCATTAGCGAATTACTTTAGCCACCATATAGTTAACGAATATATTAATAGTATTAGTTAACAATTTTTTAATAATTTTTTTTAACATAAAATTTTATTTATAAATGGCGTGCATGCACGAAAGAGAGTTACAACCACATTCCCATCTCAGATAGTATTTCAGGAGATAAGAATTCATCCAGAAAATCCTTAAGTATTGATTACAAAACATGCTTTCCCTTCTAACTTTTGATACAATTGGTCTCTTGAAATCTAGATTTCCAAAAAATCCTATGCCTATAGACAGAGAAAATGTAACACACCTAAACCCTAAGTACCCTTTCTAGGGATGGGGCATCATAATTTCATTTTCCCCTAACCATATCAAATCCTAATTCCAATATTTCCTTCATATTCTACTTGCCACGGGATTTCTAATGGCTGCTACCACGATCTAAGACGACCTCTGTTTTATAATTTATGGCCTCTCGATGTTATTTGCGTGCTATTAGTTGAGGCCATGTGGCATCCACATGGGTCCATCATGTTCATACCATACGAGGTTTTTGAAGCCCCAGGGATGGTCAACACTCCTGCATCCATAGTGGAAATACATTCACCATTAAATCCAATGGTGGAGCCACTTCCTCATACAGGAATACAAGAATTCAATGTTTGACACTTTTCAAGCATACACCCCAACATCTTAGACCTCCCAGAGTTCCAAAATCCTTATCTCTCGAAGTTCCCACTCTTACATGTGATAGCATATACGTGAAAAGGGGATGACACATGGTGAGGTGAATATGACACATGGCCTCGTTCGTAGGTGACACATGTCACATCCTAATGAGCACATAGGGTCTATAAAATGTACAAATTTGAGTGACACGTTACCCTAGGTGACGTCAACGCACCACGTCACTCTGAGAATGAAAGCCCCTGGAAGTCTTATAGCCTTTCCTACTTTGCGAGATCACCCGAAGCTCCGAAGCCCATACTTCCCACTAATGTATTCCTAATATCCCTTCTCTTATACAGTATCATCGTTCCATTTATGTTTTACTCCCAGAGTGGGTCAACGTCAGAATGACCATGACGATGATCCAATGTAAGACACCTGGAAGAAGGAAAGGTTGACATGTGTCCCAATCAACTGGTGACACTTGTGGAGGTATAATTGACCCATAATATCTGTGAAGGTTTTGAATTGGCATGACACATGGCTCACGCACTCGGGGTACACATCACCTTAGGTGACATCATCATGCTAAGTTACTATAGCCTTCGATGCTCCGATGATAATCCTAGTTCATTTCCATATCAAGTATCCTGGAGTGGGACTTCTTTAAAGTACTTAGTGCTACCCATTCACTAGGATCGATCTAATGACTGAGAGGGATCCCGAAGGATCTGAATATCATCGATCCACAATACTTCAGGGGTATAATTGACCCATAATATTTGTGAAGGTTCTATGAATATTCGAGGGTGTTGGCGGTTGTGAATTTTTAACATCCTGGAGCTCCAAATCCAATAAGAGCTATATCATTTCATACTAGCGTAGGTGACGCAGGCGCGCCACCCAAGGCACGTCCGCTCACAAGACCTTCCTCTCCTAGCCCAAAGAACTTAAAAAGTTCTTTTGATTCCCTATCGGGAATCTTCCACACCCACAACAACTCTCCTTAACAATCTCCCTGGTTAAACTGGGAAATCGGACTTCGCATGATCGCAAGTCTCATGGTCACGAATTCAGGTCTTTTGAATCCCCGACAGCCCGATGGATCCAAACACCGATGGATGACTTCTTGTCGAGACTTCTCCCATCGGGAAATCGACACTTTCACTGTCGTAGACAACTTACCTCACATATCCCCGATTCCCGATATACCGATACTCTGGTGTGGTGCGACACCTATTCACCTCTCTGACCCTAGTGGTCCCCACTCTTTCCTTGTACCCATCGGGAAATTGCGTATCGTAATATCGCGACTCCCGTTGTCATGTGCACGGGACTTTCAATTCCCCGAACTCCGATACAAATTGCCACCTATCCTCTGCTCTAGCGCCCATTGCCCACACTCCTATGGTGATCGGGAAATCGTGTTTCAGAGTTTCGTGATTTCAAATGCAATGGTTCACAGAACTTCCAAAGTTCTGAACCTCGATGTACAATGACACCTGTCCACTGTCGCGTCTTCCGTGGCCCACAACTTTGGCTGTCAGGATATCACGTTTCGCAGTTCCTGATGCGACGTTTTCTTTATCTTCAGAAACCCCGAAATGTTGAACCCCGACTCGCTCCGGATTTCTAACGTGCGTCCTGTCCGAGATCCATGGCTATGATTCCGTTTTCTCGAGTTTCTTGACTTCCAAAACACTGCTGCCTCCAATATCCCGATGCCTCCCCGGAAATCTCCTTTGCTCACTAGGGCTTAACCCCGGCGCAACTCCTACCAAATCTGACGGTTGGCGGGAAATCAACTGTTGATCCAACGACTCACAATCTTCTGAGATCTAACTTCTGGATGTAACTGTAACCTCGCCGCTACTCCGACAAATCCAACGACTGACGAGATTTTTTTAATCCTCTCCATAAGATCTGGACTGTCGGTTTCTCCTCCTTGAATATTTCTTAAGAATGACTAAGTATTCCTTCTTGGAACTTGCCCTCCAGCACATGCACTTGAAACTCTTGCTTGAACGTTCCACAACACAAAATTCCTATGCTCTCCTTTGATGATTTCTCGAAGGTTCTATACCTCCTGAGCTTTCCCACTCTGATTCTTTTAGAGGGACTTGCATGCACTCCTTGTGGAAAACATTCAACAACTCCCAAGTGTTGAATCCTTTCGACTCTGCGCACTCCTACAGCAGCAGTCTTCGATTGCTTTGCCCAGAATCACAACTCTGAGGCTTATCTTCTGCCTGCGCACTGCTTGCACGGCTTCAGAAACCCAAATTCACTTCTGGGTGAACGAGAAAAAGAGTTAAACTACCTGAGCTTCCATCAATGCACTCCTTGTAGATGACTTCAACTGCACTCCTTGTAGGAATCTTCGCTCACATAGAAAAAGAATTGAAACTCATCTCCTCATGCTCTCAGACCTCACATTTAAACATGAAATCATATGCACATCATATCAAACCAAATGCATAACAGGAAAGCAAACGTTCATGAGCATATTATCAACACACACACAGAGAGAACACAAAACCATGAGTCTGAATCAATTCCTTCTATTAATTCAAGATCTGTACATGGATGTCTTCTACAATTATTTGCTATTCTCCTATTCTCTTCCTACTCTGAATTATGCGGGCTAATGTTACAATGTACAATGAGGGTGTCTATATCCATTTTCCCTCCTGCGCTCTAAAACTGTCTAATCTAAGAAATAAATTCTATCTACCTGCATTAACTACTATAAATGCCTCTATCTATCCCAGACAAGAGTAGGGCGCTCAAGGTTTGATTACATTTTACCAAGGCACCTTCATTAAATGATCTCATTTATGCTTGGTGCATCAACTTCAAGGGAAAATTTAAAAATTGGTGCTAGCGTGTGCCTAGCTATCCTTTGTCTTCTGCGCTGGCTCGCTTGTCTCGGGAGATTCTCCTGCATCATACTCCCTCGCTTGAAAATTTGCATGGGCTCCTGTCCATGAGCTCCTGCACGGTCTGTCCATGCTTCAGAATCTGTGCTTCAGTCTCCCAACTGGCATCTTGAACTGGATGGCCCTTCCACTTGACCAAATCATCAAAATATTCTTTCCTTCTGGTTTTCTTACCCACTCGTTTATTCAGTATCTGTTCCATATGTGGCTTTGTTGCAACTGGAATCTTCTTCTACCACTGAACCTCTGGCTGTCCATCACTTGTAGCTCTTGCTTCATCAGCATTATATGGATATAAATATGAAACATTGAATGTCGGAGATATTCCGATCTCATCTGGAAACTCAATTTCATAAGCATTTTCTCCCATCTTATTCAAGACCTTGCATGGCCCAATTTTCTTCATCTTTATCTTATTGTATGTTCCTCTCGGGAACCTCTCTTTCCTCAAATGTGCCAGAACCAAATCACCAACTTCAAACTGAAGTTGTCTTCTATGCTGATCGGCTCTGTGCTTGTATTCTTGGCTTGATTTTAGCAACTGCTCCTTCACCATGCAGTGAAGTTCTTTCATCGCCTCAGTGAATTCTTCTACACTAGCACTGCTAGTAGCAGTCCGTTCTGAATCCCTCAGTTCAGAAACTCCTCTTGGCTGAATTCCATAGACAATCTGAAATGGAATCTTTCCTGTACTCCGATTCACTGAATCATTGTATGCAAACTCTGCTTGTGGCAATATGCTATCCCAGCTGCTACGGTGCTCTGTCACCAAGCTCCTCAATAAGTCTCCCAGACTTCTTTTCACTACCTCTGTTTTTCCATCCATCTGCGGATGATAAGAAGAACTAAACATCAAGTTACTTCCCAGCTTCTTCCATAATGTCCTCCAAAAGTGCCCTAAGAACTTTGTATCTCTGTCTGAAACAATACTTCTGGGTAAGCCATGAAGTCTAATGACCTCTTTGAAAAATAGATTTGCGATATGAGTTGCATCACTAGTTTTCTGGCATGGGATAAAATGTGCCATTTTAGAAAACCTGTCTACTACCACAAAGATGGAATCAACACCCCTTTGCGTCCTTGGCAAACCCAATACAAAATCCATGCTAATTTCATCCCATGGCTTCCCAGGTATGGGCAATGGTTGATAGAATCCTTCATTCTTCTTTCTTCCCTTTGAATGCTGGCAAATCCTGCATCTATCCACAAACCGCTTGACCTCTGACCACATCCCTGGCCAAAAGTATGGCTCGCTCAGCTTTGCAAATGTCTTGTCATGACCGAAGTGTTTGACCAATCCTCCATTGTGTTTCTCTTTTAACAGATTCTCCCTCATGGAGCAATTCAGAATACATAGTTGATTGCCTCTAAATAACAATCCATCTTGGATCATATAGTCTGTCCAAGGGCTTCTGTCTCTGAGAAATGGATTCTCGGTTGCTCTGTACGCTTCTTTAAAATCCTGGTCATCTGCATACATGTCCCTGAGATCATCAAAACCTAATGTCCTGACTTTGAACTCCTGCAATAGCAAACATTTCCTGCTCAAAGCATCAACCACTTTGTTAGCAGTACCCGAAATATGCTTAATTACAAATGTAAAACTCTGCATGTATTCTACCCATTTAACATGCCTCTGATTCAACTTCTCCTATTGAGTTACATATTGCAATGCATGGTTATCACTATATAAAACACATTCCTTTGGAATCAAATCGTGCCTCCATTTTTTCAATGCCTGTATGATGGGATAAAACTCTTTATCATACGTAGAATACTTTACTTTTGCCTCATTCATCTTCTCACTGAAATATGAAATTGGCCTATCATCTTGGCTCAAGACCGCTCCTATGGAAAACCCGCTTGCATCACAGTTCACCTGAAACGTCCTTTGGAAATCCGGCAACACTAAAACCGGTTGTTCCGTAATCTTCCTTTTCAATAAATTGAAACTTTTCTCTGCTTCTTCAGTCCAATGAAAAGATTTATGTCTTTTCTTGACTGTATCCATCATCGCTGCGCTAATCCCACTGAAATTCCTAATGAACTTTTGGTAGAAACTAGCCAGTCCATGGAAACTCCTCACCTCAAAAATACTCCTTGGTGATGGCCAATTTTTTATTACCTCCACCTTATCCGGATCCATTCTTAACTCATCTACAGATATAACAAAACCAAGATAAATAAGTTTTATCTTCATGAATGAGGATTTTTTCATATTGATCAACAACTTCTCCTGTTGTAGCTTCTTCATCACAATAGCCAAATTCTTCAAATGTTCAGCCTTCGTCTTACTGAAAATCAGTATGTCATCCAGATACACGATGAATTTTTTTTCGATGAACTCCTTTAGCACTTCGTTCATCAGCCTCATAAAGGTACTTGCCACATTTTTCAAGCCAAATGACATGACTAGCCATTCATACAACCCCTCGTTTGTTTTGAAGGCAGTCTTCCATTCACCACCTTCTCTCATGCGGATCTGGTGATATCCACTCTTCAAATCAATCTTTGAAAAAAAAAATTCTCCACTTAAGAAATCCATCAGATCATGCATTCTCGGCAATGGAAATCTGTACCTGATGGTTATCTTGTTAATGGCTCTTGAATCAGTGCAAATCCTCCAGCCTACATCTTTCTTCGGACTGAGTATCATCGGAACAGCACATGGACTCAAGCTTTCCCTGACTAATCCTTTGTCCAACAACTCTTGGACCTATCTTTTAACCTCTTCATTCTCCTGCGGCGTCAATCTGTACGTGGCTTTGTTTGGAAAACTAGCTCCTGGTATGAGATCAATATCATGACTCACACTCCTCATCGGTGGCAACGAACGAGGTAATTCGTCCACTACAATATCAGCGAACTCTTCCAGCAGTTCCTGAATCTCTTCTGGCAAGTCATCCACTCTTGTGCTAGTCAGAACAATCTTCGGTTTTCTGACCACAAAGAATTGTGGTTCCTCCTTCTTCTTCACCTCCGTAAGAAGTTCCTTCCCACTCATGAGAAGTACATTGTTGCTCACTTCCAGCTTCACTTCCTTATCTTTAACTGGATGTAACGTATGGGTTCTCCCATTCTTCTCCAGGGTGTATGTGTTCATCCTTCCATCATGAATCACATTTCTATCATATTGCCATGGTCTTCCCAGCAATAGATGACAAACATCCATAGGAATAACATCACATAAAATTTTATCATTATATCTTCCTATCTTGATGTCAACTAAGCACTGTTTAGTGACATTTACCTGATGTCCCTTCTGTAGCAATGAAAATTTGTATGGACTTGGGTGATCAGTTGTCTCTAGCTCTAGCTTCTCTACCATCTCGGTTGAAACGAGATTATTTGTGCTTCCACTATCCACGATAACCTGAAATACCCTGTCCTTGGTCTTGCAAGTTGTTCTGAAAATACTGTTTCTCTGCATTGAATTCTCCATATCTATCTCTGGCGTCAAAAGGACTTTCCGCATTACCAACGATCTTCCGCCTTTAGTATATTCCGCCTCAACATCTCACCTTTGTGCCTCGACGATGTGAGTCTCTCCTCCGTCCTTCTTTTTCTCTAGACACTTGAATGACCTGTGCCCATTCTTTCCACATGTGAAGCATGTGATTACTCCACCTCTTCCTCTTCCTCTACCTCTGGTACAAGGAAACCTATTATTACTAGCATATCCTCCTCTCTGCTCAGTATGTTGTTCTTTTTTCTCAGCATGTTTCCTTCATTGTGAACTTCCACCTATCTCTGTTCGAGTCTCAGGGTTTCTTCCAGTCGTCTCTGGGCTTTTGGAATCTCTCTTGGGCAACTGCCTTGCCTTTGGGCTGACTTCTGCCTCAGCCAAGCTGACCTTGCTTACGGCTCAGCTTCTCTTCCACCTTTAAATCCATTTGGTAGGCATCCTCCACCGTTCGGGTGGTTGCCATACTTATTTCATCTTGAATATCATATCTTAGGCCATTCATATACCTGGCAACTTTCTCATCATTGCTCTCGCGATGACCTGCACTAATGTTCAACCTATAAAATTCCTCAGTATACTCCTTTACTATCATCAACTTCTGTCTCAGGTTCTGCATCCTCCTGAACAGAGAAATTTGATAGTCCCTGGGAACAAATTTTGCTTTCATCTTTGCAATCATCCTGTCCCAGCTCTTAATTTTCTGCTTTCCTTGGCAACGCTTGTCAGCATGTAGTTCATCCCACCACAAGGTTGCCTGTCCTTTCAGTCTCGTGACAGCATGTCTGACCTTCTTATCCTCCTCGATATCTTCATAATCGAAGTAGGTGTCTAAAGCTCTAATCTAATCTAGCATCTCTTCCCCATCCAGATTTCCCTCATAAACTGGAATGTCCATCTTCACCTTTGCACCCATTCAGGCAACAACTTTGAGTAAGCGCTCATTTGCTACATCCTTTGTTGGGATTTCTTCTCCTCCCTACCCAACATCCTCTTCATTTTCAGATTCATTGATATATCCTAGGTCATCTTTTCGCCTTTGGCTTATCCCCATGTCCACAATCATAGAGTGTAAGTTATGTAGTTCTCTTTCTATTTCTGGATTCTGCACTTGCCTACCCCTTCCTCTGGGCATTTCCCTTTCCTCCCCTAAATTGGGTGATTGTCTGTCTCTTCTCCTTGGCGGCATGGCAAATTTCTTCTTCTCTGCTACAGAAAGCAAAGAAAATTTATTGCTCTGATACCACTTGACACATGCGCACCACCCAGGGCACGTCCGCTCATAGGACCTTCCTATCCTGGCTCGAAGAACTTAAAAAGTTATTTTGATTCCCTATCGGGAATCTTCCATACCCACAACAACTCTCCTTAACAATCTCCCTGCTTAAACTGGGAAATCAGACTTCACGTGATCGCGAGTCTCGTGGTCACGAATTTAGGTCTTTTGAATCCCTGACAGCCTGATGGCTCCAAACACCGATGGATGACTTCTTGTCGAGACTTCTCCTATCAGGAAATTGGCACTTGCGCTTTCATAGACAACTTACCTCACAGATCCCCGATTCCTGATATACCGATACTCCGGTGTGGTGTGATACCTATTCACCTCTCTGACCCTGGTGGTCCCCACTCTGTCCTTGTACCCATCGGGAAATCGCGTATCGTAATATCGCGACTCCCATTGTCATGTGCACAGGACTTTCAATTCCCAAAACTCCGATACAAATTGCCACCTGTCCTCTGCTCTAGCGCCTGTGTCCCACACTCCTGTGGTGATTGGGAAATCACGTTTCAGAGTTTCGCGATTTCAAATGCAATGGTTCACAGAACATCCAAAGTTTTGAACCCCGATGTACAATGACACCTGTCCACTGTCACGTCTTCTGTGGCCCACAACTTTGGCTGTCAGGATATTGCGTTTCGTGATATCGCGGTTCCTGATGTGACATTTTCTTTGTCTTCAGAAACCCTAAAATGTCGAACCCCGACTCGCTCTGGATTTCTGACGCGTGTCTTGTCCGAGATCCACGGCTATGATTCCATCAGTGTTTCAAGACTCGACAGGTCTCGAGTTTCTTGACTTCTAAAACACCGATGCCTCCAATATCCCGATGCCTCCCCGAAACTCTCCTTTGCTCACTAGGGCTTAACCCCGGCGCAACTCTTGCCAAATCTGACGGTTGGTGAGAAATCAACTATTGATCCAACAGCTCACAATCTTCTGAGCTCGAACTTCTGGATGTAACTGTAACCTCGCCACTACTCCGGAAAATCCAATGACTGACGAGATTTTGTGAATCCTCTCCACAAGATCTGGACCATCGATTTCTCCTCCTTGAATATTTCTGGAGAATGACTAAGTATTCCTTCTCGGAACTTTACCTCCAGCACATGCACTTCCAAATCTTTCTTGAACGTTCCATGGCACAAAATTCTTATGCTCTCCCTTGACGATTTCTCGAAGGTTCTATACCCCCTGAGCTTTCCCACTCCGATTCTTTCAGAGGGACTTGCACGCACTCCTTGCGGAAAACATTCAACAACTTCCAAGTGTTGAATCCTTTCGACTCTGCGCACTCCTGCAGCTGTAGTCTTCGATTGCTTTTCCTAGAATCGCAACTCTGAGGCTTATCTTCTGCCTGTGTACTCCTTGCATAGCTTCAGCAACCCAAATTCACTTCTGGGTGAACGAGAAAAAGAGTTAAACTACCTGAGCTTCCATCAACACACTCCTTGCGGATGACTTCAACTGCACTCCTTGCAGGAATATTCGCTCACATAGAAAAACAATTGAAACTCATCTCCTCATCCTCTCAGACCTCACATTTAAACATGAAATCATATGCACAACATATCAAAGCAAATGCATAACAGGAAAGCAAAAGTTCATGAGCATATTATCAACACACACACACAGAGAACACAAAACCATGAGTCTGAATCAATTCCTTCTATTAATTCAAGATTTGTACATGGATGCCTTCTACAATTCTCTGCTATTCTCCTATGTTCTTCCTGCTCTGAATTATGATGGCTAATGTTACAATGTACAAGGAGGGTGTCTATATCTGTTTTCCCTCCTGCGCTCTAAAACTATCTAATCTAAGAAATAAATTATATCTACCTGCATTAACTACTATAAATGCCTCTGTCTATCTCAAACGAGAGTGGGGCGCTCAAGGTCTGATTACATTTTACCAAGGCGCCTTCATTAAATGATCTCGTTTATTCTTGGCGCATCAACTTCAAGGGAAAATTTAAAAATTGGTGCTGGCATGTGCCCAGCTATCCTTTGTCTTCTGCGCTGGCTCGCTTGTCTCGAGAGATGCTCCTGCATAAATAGGGCTCCGAGACCCTGGTCATATGGACCCTATAATGACTCTCACGATGTAAGCTCTACTCTTAGCCAAGATTTGGTTAAGGCTGTGGGAGTGAGCCTATCGTATCTTAGGCTACTGGTTTTAAGGAAGCTCCCTCCAAATTCATAGAATTTTAAGTTCTAACACAGGGTAGGGTATATTTGAACCAGCCCAAAGGCCAAACTTATCACCTTACATTCATTCACATGCAATGGCTTATAGAAGCACAATTATCCATTCTCATTATAAATTAAACATTGAAAATATTAGTCACATACACAAACATTCAATCATGCATTTAAATTCAATTGCATAGGGTTCAAGAAATACTTATCTATTACATGTTGCATCCATCTAACTAATTATAGGTGTCTTCCTTTCCATCCAACCATAGGATCATAGGAATTCACTCTTATCACTCTGTCCACCCCTATGCCAATCCATGATATCACTAGGGAATCTATTCCCTTTCTCGGAGACCTCCTCTTTGTCACAGCATCCCTGCGAGGTTTATCAGATGCTTCCTCAACATCAAGCTCATGTCCTTCCTCTTTTCGTCTTCATATTTGGGTCACACATTCCCCTCTGAGCAGGTGCTCTTGTCTAGTGTCTCTCTTTCTTTGTGCAGAGCCTCATGCTTTCTCATCTTCCTTGAAATCTCTTTGCGTGTGTATATTTTTGTAATATACTAGATATAAAATGTATGCAGAACAGAAATAAAATGTTAGTAATGGCAGAATAACAACAATATAACCAGAACATTCACCACAATAACACTAAAATGATATAAGAATAACAACAAAAATAACACTTCGAATCTGAAAGAAATGTTCACGGGCCGCTTTGAGGGGGAAACCTCCAGTTGAGCAGAGCTCTATTACAATAATATCCAAGATAGGGTTCTCATACCCTCGACTCCTATTTATACTAAAAATAAGCATCTAGAGGAAGATCCTTCTAGAAGTGGAAGCTTTTATTAGGTCTTCTTACATCCGCCTTATTCTATTTTATTGAAAGGCCTTATTAATATTGACCTTTATTACATCTGAATATATTGTTCTACCTATGTGTTGGTTAGGACCCTAACATGTCCGCCCCCTTAAAAACAACCTTGTTCTCAAGGCTTGAGATTAGGAAATTGTTGCAGAATGGTAGTTGGTTCCCAAGTGGCTTCTGCTGGAGTTGTATCTTTCCAATCGACTAGCACTTCCTTGATGGTTCTATGACGTAGGCGATGCTCATGCTGGTCCAAAATTGCTTCTGGATGTAGCCAAATGGATCCTTCTTAAGCTAACTCTAGAAGGTTGGTTTGAATTTGGCACTTAGCTCCAATCACCTTCTTTAAGCATGAAACATGAAAAACAGGATGTAGCTTCAAATGGTTGGGCAAAGCTAACTGATAGGAGACTTGTCCCACATGCTTGAGCATGTTTTAAGGACCATAAAATTTGGTCGATAGCTTCTGACAATGCTCGGCCTTGAGGGAAGTTTGCTTGTAAGGTTGCAGTCGAAGAAACACTTGATCCCCTTCTACAAATTGATGTTCAGAGTGACCTTGATCTTCTTGTTGCTTCATGCGATTATGTGCCATGACCAAATTCTCTTTGAGGGTATGGAGAATATCCTCTTGAGCTGTAAGTGTTAGATCAACCACTTGGACCTTCGAGGCACCCGTTAAGTATGAGAGAACTGAAGGTGGATTTTATCCATATACTGCTTCAAAAGGAGTCATGCATGTAGCTTTATGGTATGAATTGTTGTACCACCATTCAACTAGGGGTAACCATTGAGCCCACTAATTTTTATTTTCTAAGGAAAAACACCTCAAATATGTTTCCAAACACTTGTTTACAACTTCCGTTTGGCCATCAGTCTGGGGATGATCAGTTGTGCTGAGATGCAATTCTATGCCTTGTATCTAGAACAGTTCTTGCCAAAAATTGCTTGTGAAAGTCGGATCGCGATAAAAAACAATAGAGTGCAGTATGCCATGAATATTGAAGACCTGATCCATGAATATTTGAGCCACCGTGTGTTAGGATCCTATAATGTACCTTTTTTCTCATACTTTTTGTTATCATTACATCCTTTTCCAACTCACATTTAAACCTACATTATCACTTTAACCTATTTTTCCAAAGGTATATAACGTTTCTTCTCTTTGCTATATGTTTAATTTGTTCTACATGTAATTTTACATTACTCTCATACTTAGCCATCATAAATATATAGTTGCTGAAACAGTTTGAACTGTAGATTATACATTATTGCTGCTTGAAGACCCGTTGCTGAAATAGTCAAATAGCACGCAAATCTTGCTGCTAAAATAGTCTGTGATTTGCGATGTTGAAACACCATTTCACACAACAATAAAAAGAAGGATCTATTACACTGGTTGCAATAGCCATACCTTAAGCCAACACCAACCATCGTTGTTGCTTGAGACCCCGTTGCTGAAACAGTCAAACATGACGCAAATCTCGTTGCTGAAACAATCCATGATTTGTGATGCTGAAACAGTACAAACAACAATAACAAGAAAAGATAAATAAAGAAGTTTTTACATCGGTCGCAACAGTTGCACCCCACGCCAACACCATTCCAACTATTGTAACAACATTTTGCTACGGGAGATCAGAATATCCTATTCCAGCATAGAAGATTAGATCAGACTAAGAATAGGATTTGTATGTACACATGTAATTATAAGATCAATTGTATTAAGAGGATTCTCCTCTTTAAATAGGGGAGAAATCAGCATTAGAAGAGAGGACGAAAATATTTAGCTAAAAACGAATCACAGAGAAGGAGCGTGTTGACGTTGGATATTGTAACTTGACACATTTGACAGATGAATAAAAAATCATTCCGAGCATTTCTTTTTAGTTTCTTTTATTCTTGGGGAATATTGTGAGAAGGAAAGGGCCCACCTTCTTCACAAGATTCACCCATTAGTTCTGTAGTGCGTTAGTGTTGTTTTTATTCGTACCTTGTTAAAACTCTATCTTGCTAAAACTCTGTTTTGCTGAAACTCTGCTTCCACTGATTGTTACATGGTTTTCATACAATTCATTCATAGGTAATTGTTAGTCATTTTGATTGGTAATTTTGTTTGTAGAATGAATTTATGAAAGTGTGATAATCAGAGACAGGTGCTGAAGATTCCTTCTTTGGGGAATAGGGTCATATTCTCTGTTATAGAGTAGTTAGTCTTCAGTAATTGTTAATCATTCTGATTGGTGATTCTGTTTGATGAGTTCATGAAAGTGTGATAGACAGGAACAGGTGTTGAAGATTCCTACTTTAGGGAATAGGGTCCTGTTCTCTATTACAGAATATTTAATTATCTATACAGTGTGTTGAAAAGTTCCTTTTTCCGAGGTTGCTACTCTTTAATGTAATCTAGGATTCTTATGATAGTTATTTCCTTTTGAATCTTAAAACTCTGCAATAGATAGATTGTTTTCATTATAATTCAAAGTAGAAATTCAATCTGTTCAAGCAAGGTGTGATTAGTGTACTTTTACTACAATTCTAGATTTCTTTTGAGATTGAGCATATACAGTGTGTGATTGCCTTTGAAATAAATAGACTTCCCTAGGTTGGCAATTTATGTAACACTTGATTGTTTAATTAATAAGAAATTATAGTCACCAACATTTTGGTGCCGTTGCCGAGGAAGGAAATTATAGATTTCAAAAGAATTTACGTTTTTCTTTTAGATGTACAAATTGCATGAGAGGATGCAGACCCCCAAGGAAACTGACCCTACAGGTGGCAGGGGCAGAAGAAGAGGAGAAAGAAAGACCGTCATCGACCGTATCATATCAAAATATGAATCTGTTGTTCCTCAAAGACCAAGCTCTTGAAAACAAAGGCCTCAACCTTCCTTTCAAGCAAACTTTGAAATGGGGAAAGAGAATTGGAGCCATCAGAGAGTTGAGAAACCAACAAAAAACATTGAGGATAGAGCAAGTGCAGCAGGGGAACAAATAGAAGAAACCATGGATGAGTATAATGAAGAACTGCACCATGAAGAACAGGTAAGTCTTGAAGTAGAGGTAAACGATGAAAACTCTTTTTCTACCTTAGGATTTCCTATTGGTGATATCCCTAGAGGAGTATCTCCCATGAAGAATATCCCACTTTCAGCCTTACCTAACTTTCATGTTTTATCTTTTGAAGATCCTGATGAATTCCTTTTCGAGTTTGACATATTATGCAGAAGTTATGATTACATTTCCAATACTAAAAAATTAAAGCTATTCCCAACAACATTAAAGGGAAATGCATCAAGATGGTTCATGAGTCTTGGAGGTCATGTAATCACAACATGGGATCAGATGAAACATAAATTTCTGCACAAATATCAAGACTATTTCTGAACAAGAGAAAAACGAGAGGAACTATTCAAGATGATACAGAAAGAGGATGAAAATTTGGAGGACTTTGTGGAAAGGCTACAATATAATCTACAAAGATCCAATCACCCCGATGTAAGTAAAGATATTCTTAAAACAATATTATTAAAAGGAGTAAGGGATGGCTGTCTAGATATGCTGAATATGCTTGGTAAAGGGTACATATCTAAAGAATCATATGATGAAATTGTTAACCTATGTAAAAGATGTTCAAGAGGAGCTGCAAGGAATATATAAAACAGCAGGGATACCACATTTTCAAGAGTTCAAAAATCAGCCAGTGGAGGAGCAACAAGAGCCGAAATAGGTAATTTACTTGAGGGTTTTAAAACTGAAATGTTAAGTTCTTTTGCTTCACAAATTGATACCTTTCAGATTCAAAAGAAACAAGACGAAATAGAAGCAGGTCTGTCCATCTTTTGTTCCAAATGTAGAGATAGAAATCCATGCAAGCTCTTAAGAGTATTTGGGTGAGGCCAGTCTTGCATAGCTTCAACATTTTTAGGATCCACCCTATTACACATAAAAAATACTCACTTTGATAGTGTCGCAAGTGTCGTCATTATAAGTGTCGCAAGTGTCTCATTTTGCTCACAAGTGTCGCAAGTGTCAAGGAAAGCATACTACCATGATGCCTATGTTGTGCTTGTAAACGACATTAGGAGGACACTTGGCACATGTCAAACACTTGATTTGGAAGAGGAGGAAAAGTTAACTGGTCTCATGAACCTTTTGTCATCTGAAAACACTCAAAAAACTAAGTTTTGGAGGAGAGCGCTCCCCTATACCTCTTCTGGGAGCGTTGGAGCTCCCCTAAACCCTACTAGGGAGCATTATAAAGCTACTTTGTCCCTTTTGAGGGAGCACTGGTGTCTATAGGAGTGCTGGAACCCCCCTAAAGGTTACTAGGGAGAGCTACATAGCTCTGATGGCCCTTTTGAGGGAGCGCTGCCTATTATGGGCAGTAGTTAAGTTGTTGAGATGAATGGGGGAAGGATCCTTTCATTCTTGGAAGGTAGTTGGATTCGAATCCCTAGTCCAGCCATGATCTTAGGGAAGATCCTCAACTGAAGGAGGAAAATCCTTAACTTCCCCAAGGATATCTCAAGTGGTTAAAGCCTCTCCAAGGCTATATAAGCAAGCTTCCTAATGGTGAAAGAGGACTAAAAAGAGAGAATTACACCAAACTTATGATCTCATAAGTGGTGCTGGAACAAAGATATTTTGGAAGCAAGAGACCTATGATCTCATAGGGAGAAATCGATGAAGCTATCATCACTCGGATCGTGGATATTTTGAGAAAGGGTTAGACAAGGAGGACTTGACGAAACTGTTGCAATCCATCCACAGTTGTAAGCAATGTTTTGTCCTCATTAATATAATTTTCTTGGCCTATTTATTTCTAATTCATGTTCAATCTCACATGAATTTGTCTCTTTAGTAGATAGACCTATTTCATACTAATCTTGATAGAGTAGGAAGTAGTCGTACTTTGTTTTTCTACAGGGCTTAGCGAGGAGCAAAAGATTGGAGCTCAACTCGGAGCATGCAGGGACAAACACCGGTAAAAGGTACTTCTTTTATCCTTCCTCCTCACACACTAGTCCACCTAGATCTAAAAGGAATTTGGTTACCATGATAAGAAATTTCTGTCTTAGAGTTAAGAGTCTAGCTCTTTGAGGAGATATACCTATCCGCAGGGAGATTTTCCTTCAACAGAAATTGGTGACTCCACTGGGGAGCTCGCATCGAAACTTTTGGTTTTGATTTTTCCTCATAAAACCTTGTATTGCCCTTTGGTTGTTTTATGACCTTTTTCACCCATTCATATCTGATTTCATTTTCTGATTGACTCTTTACCCCATCACATTCAGCTTCACTGTCGAAATTTGATCAAAATTTTGGTTTTTTGGACTTTTTTGTGAGTTTTTTTAGCTTGGCGCCCCCCTGCCCATGTTAGTAGAGTGCCAACACTCCCTGGAAGTGTTGGAAAGAGTGTTATAATGCCTTGGTGTCCCTTACACCAGAGAACGAACCCCTTTTTGCACAAAATCTCTTCAAAAATTACATTTTTTGGAGTTCCAAACCCTGTTTCTTCACTTGCTGAGTTGCTTTGTGATTCAATGATTCTTCCTTTGACGTTTGAAATGCTTCCTCCTAATAAGTAAACAACTTGTTGTTCGGATTTTATGCCCTTCTTCATTATTTTTGAGTTTTTTTTGTTGAGAGCTTGAAATCAATCCCCTGCTTTCTTCTCTCCTATCCAACTAAGAGGGAACTCTAGTGAAGGACATTAGAAGTATGTAACTCTTCTCATTTGGTTCTTTAAGGTCATCTGATACAATCTCTTTCTCCTTCCTTTTGCGTTTTTTATTTTCTTTCTCTTGTTTGATTGCAAAAGGGGGTGTTGTTTGTGCGAAATCTGCATTTTCTTGTCTGAATCTCCTTGATCTGAAAGGGTAGTTTGCCAGGACAAGTTTTTCATTGAATTGATCATCATTCGCATGAAAATGACAAAAGTACATCGTAATGATTAGTTTTCATATTAGTTTGCATTTATGGAATGGTGTAGCATCATATTGGATTTGATTGAGAACAAAATCGATTAAGGGCATTCCTTATCAAGTGTTTGATAGTGAAAATGACTCTTCCTCTTTCCCTTAAATAGGTATTCATTGAAAAGAAATGATTTCTTATCATATTTCATGCATATTTTTGGGAATTGAGTCATCATTCCATCAGTTTCACTTTCGTACACCCTCTGAGTAAACAACAACCATTAAAATCAACACCTAACTAAAATTTATCGAACTTTTTACATCTTTGTTAGCAAACCTACATTAGTTTAAGGTGTAGGGATTTGGAATAGGTTGAAAGAATAACTTTCCAAAGCTATCGAACAAACTTAGTATCTTGCGATAGGGAGAGTCAAATCCAATTGTCGTATTGGCTTGCTGGGATCCCCCTCTCACACAACGGTTATGCATGAGGTCACATTCGGGTGAGTTACAGAGATTATCCCTCTGTGGTTCAACTGTTTGTAGTGGTCGGATCGTATATTGGGGGTCACTTGAAGGTATAGCCACAATTATATGTGGGAGCCTTTCAATTTGATTTTGGACTTGTTATCCTGCCCATACATTCTGACTGGATTGTTGACTGTACCCGCCCAGGGGCTGACTATGATTTGGTGACCTTAGTAGCCACAATTTTTAGGGTCTCACATAAGGTGACGGTGAAGGGAAGTCTCACTATACCTGGAACAGATGTTGGTCAAACTCACTCGGGCTCCTTGGAGGGTAAATCCACAATTACTATGTGGAAGCTTGCACCAAGGCGTAAGTCCGCTAAGCAGATCACCAATGTAATTGATCCACCTGCTTTATCTCCGCCCCTTCCTATTTTGTTCTAGCGATGTTGGATTTCATCACCAACTAGTGGTTTCATCATAGGAAGGTTTGTTTGATTGATTTCTTCTCAGATTCATAGTGTGTGTTGTTTGTTTTACTTAGTGGACCTTAGGTCGAGTCAGTGTTAATGGAATCGAATCCTGGGAGTACCAATGGAGGAACCCCTTCTCCTAGGGAGCCTTAAACCTTTCCTTCATTTGGAAACTTTGGTCCTCCATATGTTGCCACACTGAGTCTTCCAGGACTCACTATTGGATTACCAGTTTGGTTGTTCCCCACTTTGGTGATCCCGAATCCTCCCCATATTTCAGTTGCACCTAATACTTTGGATTTCAATACACCACCCACACATCAACCTCATGTCGAATTTTTGCCTTCTTCGTCCATCAAGTCTCCTTCCATTTATCCTTCTTCACCTAGTGAAATCTCTAAAGCAAGTATCCAGGTTGATCGGAAGAAGAAGAAATGGAAAGATAAGAAGAAGAAGAACCTGAAAAGGAAAAAGACCCCAACAACATCAGAGGTTGGCTCTAAGAAAAAAGTTACTATTAATAGTATTGGGAGTGTTGATGAGGTCAACAAGATTAAAATGAAGAATCCAAAACCCAAATTCCCTTGCAACCTTTGTAAGGGTGACCTTTTTCTGAGGGATTTCCCCAGTCTTACCCAGGTCTTAGAAATGTGGTCCTCCACGTCATTGGCCTCTGTCGGTCATGTCGATGATACCCCATCAACTAGTGATGTTCAGGTTGGTAAGAAGAAGAAAATTGTCAAGTTCCCTTGCATGTTATGTAAAGGTAATCATTACTCTCACCTTTTTCCTCGCATGGACAAGGCCTCTTCTCTTTTGGAAAAATTCAACTTCCAAAAGGTTATCATAAGATTTCCTTCGACCCATCGTTGGTTGATGGACTGGTCAATCTGGTTCCATCCCTGGTCAGTCTGGTTGATCAAGTGGTCAATCTAGTTTCCTCCTCGATTGAACTGCAAACCCAAGTAGTTGATCTAGTTCTATCATCGATCATCTCTGCTCTTCATCAAAAGAGTGAAACCAAAGTGGTCAATCTATTTTTATCCTCGGTCGATCCCACTCTCCCATTAGAGAGTGACACCAAAGCGGTTGATCTGTTTCCACTCGTCGACCCCATTCTTCCCTTAGAGAATGAAACTCAAGAGGTCGATCCAGTTTCGCCATTGGTCGATCCCATTCCTCCATTGCGGAGTGCCAAAGTAACTGATCCAGTCCCTTCCTCGGTCAATCCCACTATTCCTCTGAAGAGTGCCAAAGTGGTCGATTCAGTTTCACCATCGGTCAATCCCATTCCTCCATTGACGAATGTCAATGTGACTGATCCAGTCCCTTCCTCAGTCAGTCCCACTCTTCCTTTGAAGAGTGCTAAGGTGGTCTATCCAAGTTCACCATTGGTTGATCTGATCCAATCATTGGTCGATCCTACTCCCCTTCTAGAGAGTAAACCCGATACTGCCCATGTTTTTCTTGTTAATACAGACTCTACCATGTCGGGGGGCATTTCTCCTTCTCCTGCGAAATCCCCTCCAAGTAATGAGGCCATCCTTTTTGATTGGGGTGTGCTAACTAGACCCCGTCTTCACTCCCACATTCCTTTCCAGATTACAGTACAGGTTCGTGGTCGGGACGTTCCTCAAATGCTGATACATGAAGGCACATCTGTTAGTATTTTGTCTTATGTCGCTTGGTACGCTTTGGGTTGTCTGCAGCTTGCACCAGTTACACAGAATCTGTTATCTTTTAACAAAATAACTAGTCAACCTTTAGGGATCCTTCCTTAGTTTCCTGTAACTTTGGGAGGGAAAACTATCTTTATTGATGTCATGGTAGTCCGAGACCCCTTGGATTTCACTTCACTCCTTGGGCGGGATTATGTATATGCTATGAAAGCTCTTGTATCCACCCTTTTACGTGTGATATATTTCCCTCACGATGGAAGAATTATTACTATTGATCAACTTTCATTCATTGACCCTGATTGGGTTACCGCCCTAAGTGGTTCTTATATGAAAATAGTATCACCCCCGCCGCATGTCAATTATGTGGTATTGTCTCCCATGACCTCAACTTCTGATGATTTGGATCTGGTAGTTGACATGGTGATCTCTTTGGTAGGATCATTGGAGCCTGATCTCCTTACCCCTGTCATGGCCCTCGACATGTGTTTCTTCTCGAGTGATCATCTTCCATCCAGCGAAGATCTCATCGAGGCCATGACCACATTTTATCCACTGACATGGTACCCTTCCAGAGCATTATCCTCTTGGAAGCCATGATCTAGACGAAACCATGAGCATAGTTTCTCTTCTCTCTAGCAAGCTCGTTAAAAAATGAAATAGAGGTTCTGAACATAGTTCTTTTCCTGTGTCAAGCTTGTTAAAAAATGAAACAGTCACCTCTCTTGAACCTTATTTTCATCCACCCTTCTCCTCTTTCTCCTCTACTAGAGAAATTGGTGACGACCTTAGAGACGGTGTATGAATTAAAGCTTGGAGGGCATGTCTCCAGCCTTTGATGACCATTCTAGAGTTAAACCACTATCTTTCAAGCTGGGGGCATACCGATATTAGTCTTTGTTCTTTCTCGTGCTCGTAAATACATGAGAATGCATCCGGGTAGAATTTTATCTCTTTTTCGGACCTGTATGGATACACAAAAAAGGAACCCCCTGGAGTCTCCTTTAAGATATTTTCAAACTCTCTAAACATGAAAAGATTGCCGAGTGATCTTGCTTCCTTTTCCACTCGTTAAACGGTTTGAAAGGGCATATTTCGAGTGATAATTTATCTCTTTTTCAGCCTCGTGAGACTAACATTACAAAAAAGGACAACACTGGAGTCATCTTTAAGTTCTTTTCAGACTCTCTAAAGATGAAAAGATTGTCGAGCACCTTGTTCTCTTCACACTCGTTAAAGTATTTGAAGAAAACATCTGTTGAGCGATAGTTTATCTCTTTTTCGGTCTCGTCAGACTACTTTACGAAAAATGAACTGAGAGAGTTCTCTTTTAAGTGTTTTTCCAGACTATATAATCATGAAAAACCTTTGAGTTTTCTGTCTTTGGACTCACTAAAATGAACATCGACAGGCTCGTACGGGACCGAACCCTTACTTCTTCCAGTTCGTTAAACAAAGGAAGAGGAACTTATTGAAGGTGAGTTATATCGAGCATGTGTTACCATCCTCGAGCTCGTTCAATTAAAAAGAGATTCTCGTCTATCTGGATGGGGGAAAATTTGAAAGAAGCAAGCCAAGCAGTCTCTTGAGAACATTACCAAGTAATTCTTAGAGTCGCCCTTGAACATGACAATTTGTCTTTTGCACGCATTTTAGTCTGCTAAACCTCTGCACTGAGCCAATCCTTTGAGTTTCTTTCACTCCTTTGGGCCTCCTGACGTAAATCACAGCATCCACTGCATCATAAAGTTTTGGTCCATGTCATGCTTCTGTTGTTGTGCCTTAGTGTTCAAGGGAAGTATCCGCCTCGAGAGTCAGCCATCACAAATATCCTGTCTCAATACCCGTGTCAGTCCATGTTCATTTGATCTGCCAATTACATCTCTATGTCTGTTTCGTGTCGATGATTGGGTATACATCAAGGCCCTCCTTCGACGAGCCTATTCCTGTCGACTTCAACACATTATCTAGAAATCAGACTTAGAAACCAGATAGTACTTTGGGACCTGCATGCCTCAATGGCAGGCCTCCTCATGTCTGACAGTAGGTTTACACCATTGACCTCTGATCGAATGATTCCACGGATGTTCAACTTCAGCTCATCCATTCACATGCGTTGGAATGTACTAGAGTACCTTGGGAATCATTGACATTAATGGTGATCTCCCTCGCTCTTGTTAATGGTTTACATCATTGAACGGTAATCAAGTGGTTTTTTCCATGCTCGACATCAGGACATCTATTCACATGGTTATATTCATACTACAATGGGATCGGTAAGAAGACCATGGGTTGAGTGATCACTTTGATATGTACTTTTCCCAGGTTGCGATGGAGTTTATCTTGAACAATGACACATATACTGTAACATATATCCACTTTGTATAGGTCGTGGATATGTCTTGTCATCTCGTAGATCCACTGTGTATTCTTCGTGGATACGATCAGTTCAGGTCATGGGAGTATAGATCTACAATGTATTTTCAGTGGCTATACCTTTTTATCAATACCATTATGGACCCGCAGTGTATTTATGGTGGCCATATCTTCCAAGTATTGATCACCCAAGCATAGGTAAGCCTGCCTTGGGTTTGAAACATGTCGTAATATTTGTTGGATGTTTGTGTGCAGCTTTTGTCAATTTATCTGCGCCTATACCCTTGCTTGAAAGTCTACAAAGAATTTCAGTTATCAGTTCTTGTCTTCTAACTTCATACTTTGGGGGGCAATCTGTTACACATAAAAAATACTCACTTTGATAGTGTCGCAAGTTTCGTCATTATAAGTGTTGCATTTTGCTCACAAGTGTCGCAAGTGTCAAGGAAAGCATACTACCATGATGCCTATGTCGTGCCTGTAAATGAATTTAGGAGGACACTTGGCACATGTCAAACACTTGATTTGGAAGAGGAGGAAAGGTTAACTGGTCTCATGAACCTTTTTACATCTGAAAACACTCAAAAAACTAAGTTTTGGAGGAGAATGCTCCCCTATACCTCTTCTAAGAGCGTTGGTGCTCCTCTAAAGCCTACTAGGGAGCGTTATAAAGCTCCTTTGGCCCTTTTGAGGGAGCGTTGGTGTCTTTAGGAGTGAAGGAACCCCCCCAAAGCCTACTAGGGAGCACTACAGTGCTCTGATGGTCCTTTTGAGGGAGCGATGCCTATTCTGGGCAATAGTTAAGTTGTTGAGATGAATGGGGGAAGGATCCTTTCATTCTTGGAGGGCAGTTGGATTCGAATCCCTAGTCCAGACATGATCTTCGGGAAGATCCTCAACTAAAGGAGGAAAATCATCAACTTCCCTAAGGATATCTCAAGTGGTTAAAGCCTCTCCAAGGCTATATAAGCAAGATTTCTAATGGTGAAAGATGACTGAAAAGAGAGAATTACACCAAACTTATGATCTCATAAGTGGTGCTGGAACAAAGATATTTTGGAAGCAAGAGACCTATGATCTCATAGGGAGCAATCGGTGAAGCTATCATCATTTGGATCGTGGAGCTTTTGAGCAAGGGTTAGACAAGGAGGACTTGACGAAACTGTTGCAATCCATCCACGACTGTAAGCAATGTTTTGTCCTCATTATTATAATTTGCTTGGCCTGTTTCTTTCTAATTCATGTTCAATCTCACATGAATTTGTCTCTTTAGTAGATAGACCTATTTTGGACTAATTTTGATAGAGTAGGAAGTAGTCGTACTTTGTTTGTCTACAGGGCTTATCTAGAAGCGAAAGATTGGAGCTCAACTCGGAGCGTGCAAGGACAAACACCAGTAAAAGGTACTTCTTTTCTCCTTCCTCCTCACACGCTAGTCCACCTAGATCTAAAAGGAAGTCAGTGACCATGATAAGCACTTTCTGTCTTAGAGTTAAGAGTCTATCTCTTTGAGGAGATCTACCTTTCCGTAGGGAGGTTTTCCTTCAACACACCCTGACGCCATCTTTTCCAACCAGATGACCCAAGTATTCTACTTCTGAGGTGCCAAAAGAAGATTTAGATTGTTTCAGGAAAAGTTGGTGCTGAGAGAGTAGATGGAGAACTCGATCCACATGAGCAAGATGGTATGTATAGGTTTTTCTATAGATGAGGATATCATCAAAGAAAACTAAGACAAAATGGAAGAGAAAAGGACAAAAGACATGATTCAAGAGGATTTGGAAGGTGGAGGGGGCATTAAAGAAGCCAAAGGGCATGACCAAAAACTCAGAGTGGCCCTCACGAGTTCTAAAGGAAGTATTGGGAATATCTGTCTCTTTCATACGTATCTGGTGGAAGCCCAAATGAAGATCTAGTTTAGTGAAGAATTGGGTTCCAGCCAATTCATCCAGGAGGTCATGAATGACAGGAATGGGGAATTTGTCTTTGATGGTAAGTTTTTTGAGGGTATGGAAGTCAGGAGACATTCATCAAGAACCTTCTTTCTTCAGGACCATGACCACATGAGATGAATAGGGGCTCGTACTAGTGCGAATAATGCCTGCATTAAGGAGTTCCTAGACCATTTTCTCAATTTCATTTTTTTGGGAAAAGGGGTGACGATAAAGACGGATATTGGGAGGAAGGCTTCCTGGTACAAGGGGAATGGAATGATCATGAACACCACATGAAGGAGGGAGGCCTTGGGGAGTGGAAAATACCAATTGATGTTTAGAAAGGATGGCTTGGAAGTCTTGCAGTACTGAGGGTATCTCTGTTGCTTGTATGGAATGGAGTTGGGCGATAACACCAGAATGACCCTTTTTAAGCATCTTTTCCATGCGATGGAAACTAATGATCTGAGGTGAACCGACGGTGATTCCTTGGAACTTATATTGGTGGCCCTCTTGGTCAAATTCCATGGTTAAGTCTTTAAAATCCATGAGAATGGGACCCAAAGTCCTTAGCCAATATACACCCAACACAATGTCACAACATCCCATGTTGATAGCAAACATATGGGATTTCAGGTGGTAGTAACCAATTTGGAGACACACATTTTCACAACGCCCTCCACATTTCATAGAACCACCATTGGCAATCATGATTTGGAAATTATTGAAGGCATGGATGTAGAAATGAGTTTCTTGGGCAATGCGGCGATGAATAAAATTATGGGTGATGCCACTATCAACAAAAATGATGACCTTTCGATGCTTGATGTAACTGATTATATTGAGGGTTTGGGGAGCGGAGAAGTGAGTGAGAGCATTGAGGAAAATGACTGGTTCTACTTGAGGAGGGTCTGAGGGAGGGGTTATGTCTGTGGATTTAGGTGATTGAGACATAGAGGGAGTTTCTTCATCTTCTTCTGAAATATCCTCAGAGATGGCCATAAAAATCTTTTGTTCTTTACACTTGTGGCCCGAGAAATATTTTTCATCACAGTTATAATAAAGGCCTTTGAGTTGGCATTCATCGATTTAAACCCAGGTAAATTTTTGGATCTTTAGTGGAGCAGAGGGAGTAGTGGGATTTACTAGTTTAGGGCGAGGGATGAAGGAGGGTTTGCGGTTTTGAGAAGATACAACTTGTTGTGCTTCTTTACCTCTTTTGGTAGCCTCCACCCAACTCTCAGGCCAAGTCATGAGGACATAGGCCCAAATTTCATCCTTGAGGTTGCTGATAAAACACTCTCGGAAAAAGGAATCATACATGCCCTCTATTCTAAAAGCCATACACTCAAAGGCAACTATAAAGTCTTCCAATATTCCTAATTTTTTCATCTTTGTCAAACTGCCCAAATGGTTGGTGTCAGTGTCAAAGCATTCATAAATCTCTGCCACAAATTGTGTCCAAGCAATCTGTTTTCATCCTCGGTCGATCCCACTCTCCCATTAGAGAGTGACACGAAAGCGGTCGATCCGTTTCCACCCGTCGACCCCATTATTCCCTTGGAGAATGAAACTCAAGAGGTCGATCCAGTTTCGCCATCGGTCGATCCCATTCCTCCATTTCGGAGTCCCAAAGTGACTGATCCAGTGCCTTCCTCGGTCAATCCCACTCTTCCTCTGAAGAGTGCCAAAGTGGTCGATTCAGTTTTGCCATCAATCAATCCCATTCCTCTGTTGACGAATGTCAATGTGACTGATCCAGTCCCTTCCCCAGTCAGTCCCACTCTTCCTTTGAAGAGTGTTAAGGTGGTCTATCCAAGTCCACCATTGGTTGATCTGATTCAATCATTGGTCGATCTTACTCCCCTTCTAGAGAGTAAACCCGATACTGCCCATGTTTTTCTTATTAATACAGACTCTACCATGTCGGGGGGCATTCCTCCTTCTCCTGGGAAATCCCCTCCAAGTAATGAGGCCATCCTTTTTTATTGGGGTGTGCTAACTAGACCCCGTCTTGCCTCCCACATTCCTTTCCAGATTACAATACAGGTTCGCGGTCGGGACGTTCCTCAAATGTTGATACATGAAGGTGCATATGTTAGTATTTTGTCTTGTGTCACTTGGTACGCTTTGGGTTGTCCACAGCTTGCACCAATTACATAGAATCTATTAGCTTTTAACAAAATAACTAGTCAACCTTTAGGGATCCTTCCTTAGTTTCCTGTAAATTTGGGAGGGAAAACTATCTTTATCGATGTCATGGTAGTCCGAGACCCCTTGGATTTCTCTTTACTCCTTGGGCGGGATTATGTCTATGCTATGAAAGCTCTTGTATCCACCCTTTTCCATGTGATATCTTTCCCTCACGATGGAAGAATTATTACTATTGATCAACTTTCATTCATCGGCCCTGATTGGGTTACCTCCCTAAGTGGTTATTATATGCAAACAGTATCACCCCCGCCGCATGTCAATTATGTGGCATTGTCTCCCATGACCTCAACTTCTGATGATTTGGATCCGGTAGTTGACATGGTGATCTCTTTGGTAGGATTATTGGAGCCTGATCTCTTTACCCCTGTGGCGGCCCTCGACATGTGTTCCTTCTCGAGTGATCATCTTCCATCCAGCGAAGATCTCATGGAGGCCATGACCACGTTTTAGCCATTGACATCATACCCTTCCAGAGCATTATCCTCTTGGAAGCCATTATCTGGACGAAACCATGAGCATAGTTTCTCTTCTCTGTGGAAAGCTCGTTAAAAAATAAAACAGAGGTTCTGAGCATAGTTCTTTTCTTGTGTCAATCTCGTTAAAAAATGAAACAATCACCTCTCTTGAACCTTCTTTTCATCCACCCTTCTCCTTTTTCTCCTCTACTAGAGAAATTGGTGACGACCTTAGAGACGGTGCATGAATTGAAGCTTGGAGGGAATGTCTCTAGCCTTTGATGACCATTCTAGAGTTAAACCACTATCTTTGAAGCTGGGGACATACCGAGCTTAGTGTTTGTTCTTTCTCGTGCTCGTAAATACATGAGAATGCATCCGGGTAGACTTTTATCCCTTTTTCGGACCTGTATGGATACACGAAAAAGGAACCCCCTGGAGTCTCCTTTAAGATATTTTCAAACTCTCTAAACATGAAAAGATTGCTGAGTGATCTTGCTTCCTTTTCCACTCGTTAAACGATTTGAAAGGGCATCTTTCGAGTGATAATTTATCTCTTTTTCGGCCTCACGAGACTAACATTACAAAAAAGGACAACACTGGAGTCATCTTTAAGTTCTTTTCAGACTCTCTAAAGATGAAAAGATTGTCGAGCACCTTGTTCTCTTCACACTCGTTAAAGTATTTGAAGAAAATGTATGTTGAGCAATAGTTTATCTCTTTTTCGGTCTCGTCAGACTACTTTATGAAAAAGGAACTGAGAGAGTTCTCTTTTAAGTGTTTCTCCAGACTCTAGAATCATGAAAAACCTTCGAGTTTTCTGTCTTTGGACTCGCTAAAATGAACATCGACAGGCTCGTATGGGACTGAACCCTTACTTCTTCTAGTTCGTTAAACAAAGGAAGAGGAACTTATCGAAGGTGAGTTATATCGAGCATGTGTTACCCTCCTCGATCTCGTTCAATTAAAAAGAGGTACTCGTCTATCTGGATGGGGGGGAATTTGAAAGAAGCAAGCCAAGCAGTCTCTTGAGAACATTACCAAGTAATTCTTAGAGTCGCCCTTGAACA
The DNA here is from genome assembly GCA_009831015.1 of Picea engelmannii. NCBI lineage: Eukaryota > Viridiplantae > Streptophyta > Pinopsida > Pinales > Pinaceae > Picea > Picea engelmannii. The sequence continues at coordinate 76,129 of ML812253.1, forward strand.
CGACACTTTGTCTTTTGCACGCATTTTAATCTGCTAAACCTCTACACTGAGCCAATCCTTTGAGTTTCTTTCACTCCTTTGGGTCGCCTGACGTAAATCACAGCATCCACTACATCATAAAGTTTTGGTCCATGTCATGCTTTTGTTGTTGTGCCTTAGTGTTCAAGGGAAGTATCCGCCTCGAGAGTCAGCCATCACAAATATCCTGTCTCAATACCCGTGTCAGTCCATGTTCATTTGATCTACCAATTACATCTCTATGTCCGTTTCGTGTCGATGATGGGGGATACATCAAGGCCCTCCTTCGACGAGCGTATTCCTGTCAACTTCAACACATTATCTAGGAATCAGACTTAGAAACCAGATAGTACTTTGGGACCTGCATGCCTCAATGGAAGGCCTCCTCATGTCTAACAGTAGGTTTACACCATTGACCTCTGATCGAATGATTCCACGGATGTTCAACTTCAGCTCATCCATTCACATGCGTTGGAATGTACTAGAGTACCTTGGGAATCATTGACATTAATGGTGACCTCCCTTGCTCTTGTTAACGGTTTACATCATTGAACAGTAATCAAGCGGTTTTTTCCATGCTCGACATCAGGACATATATTCACATGGTTATATTCATACTACATCGGGATCGGTAAGAAGACCCTGGGTTGAGTGATCACATTGATATGTACTTTTCCCAGGTTGCGATGGAGTTTATCTTGAACAATGACACATATACTGTAACATAGATCCACTTTGTATTGGTCGTGGCTATGTCTTGTCATCTCGTAGATCCACTGTGTATTCTTCGTGGCTATGATCAGTTCAGGTCATGGGAGTATAGATCTACAGTGTATTTTCAGTGGCTATACCTTTTTATCAATACCATTATGGACCCATAGTGTATTTTATGGCGGCCATATCTTGCAAGTCTTGATCACCCAAGCATAGGTATGCCTGCCTTGGGTTTGAAACATGTCGTAATATTTGTTGGATGTTTGTGTGCAGCTTTTGTCAATTTCTCTGCGCCTATACCCTTGCTTGAAAGTCTACAAAGCATTTCAGTTATCAATTCTTGTCTTCTAACTTTATACTTTGGGGGGCAATCTGTTACACATAAAAAATACTCACTTTGATAATGTCAGAAGTGTCGTCATTATAAGTGTCGCATTTTGCTCACAAGTGTCGCAAGTGTCAAGGAAAGCATACTACCATGATGCCTATGTTGTGCCTATAAACGACATTAGGAGGACACTTGGCACATGTCAAACACTTGATTTGGAAGAGGAGGAAAGGTTAACTAGTCTCATGAACCTTTTGCCATCTGAAAACACTCAAAAAACTAAGTTTTGGAGGAGAACGCTCCCCTATACCTCTTCTAGGAGTGTTGGCGCTACTCTAAAGCCTACTAGGGAGTGTTATAAAGTTCCTTTGGCCCTTTTGAGGGAGAGTTGGTGTCTTTAGGAGTGAAGGCACCCCCCTAAAGCCTACTAGGGAGCGCTACAGCACTCTGATGGCCCTTTTGAGGGAGCGCTGCCTATTCTGGGCAATAGTTAAGTTGTTGAGATGAATGGGGGAAGGATCCTTTAGTTCTTGGAAGGCAGTTGGATTCGAATCCATAGTCAAGACATGATCATAGGGTAGATCCTCAACTGAAGGAGGAAAATCCTCAACTTCCCTAAGGATATCTCAAGTGGTTAAAGCCTCTCCAAGGATATATAAGCAAGCTTTCTAATGGTGAAAGAGGAATGAAAAGAGAGAATTACACCAAACTTATGATCTCATAAGTGGTGCTGGAACAAAGATATTTTGGAAGCAAGAGACCTATGATATCATAGGGAGCAATTGGTGAAGCTATCATCATTCAGATCGTGGAGCTTTTGAGCAAGGGTTAGACAAGGAGGACTTGACGAAACCATTTCAATCCATCCATGACTGTAAGCAATGTTTTGTCCTCATTATTATAATTTGCTTGGCCCGTTTCTTTCTAATTCATGTTCAATCTCACATGAATTTGTCTCTTTAGTAGATAGACCTATTTTGGACTAATTTTGATAGAGTATGAAGTAGTCGTACTTTGTTTGTCTACAGGGCTTATCGAGGAGCGAAAGATTGGAGCTCAACTCGGAGTGTGCAGGGACAAACACCAGTAAAAGGTACTTCTTTTCTCCTTCCTCCTCACACACTAGTCCACCTAGATCTAAAAAGAAGTCAGTGACCATGATAAGAACTTTCTGTCTTAGAGTTAAGAGTCTATCTCTTTGAGGATATCTACCTGTCCGTAGGGAGATTTTCATTCAACACACCCCGATGCCATATTTCCCAACCAGATGACCCAAGTATTCTACTTCTGAGGTGCCAAAAGCACATTTAGACTGTTTCAGGAAAAGTTGGTGCTGAGAGAGTAGATCGAGAACTCGATCCACATGAGCAAGATGGTATGTATAGGTTTTTCTATAGATGAGGATATCATGAAAGAAAACTAAGACAAAATGGAAGAGAAAAAGACAAAAGACATGATTCATGAGGCTTTGGAAGGTGGAGGGGGCATTACAGAAGCCAAAGGGCATGACAAAAAACTCATAGTGGCCCTCATGATTTCTAAAGGAAGTATTGGGAATATCTGTCTCTTTCATACGTATATGGTGGTAGCCCAAATGAAGATCTAGTTTAGTGAAGAATTGGGCACCAACCAATTCATCCAGGAGGTCATGAATGACAGGAATGGGGAATTTGTCTTTGATGGTAAGTTTGTTAAGGGAATGGAAGTCAGGAGACATTCGCCAAGAACCTTCTTTCTTCAGGACCATGACCACATGAGATGAATAGGGGCTCGTACTAGGGTGGATAATGCCTGCATTAAGGAGTTCCTAGACCATTTTCTCAATTTCATTTTTTTGGGAAAAGGGGTGACGATACAGACGGATATTGGGAGGAAAGCTTCCTGGTACAAGGGGAATGGAATGACCATGAACACCACAGGAAGGAGGGAGGCTTTGGGGAGTGGAAAAGACCAATTGATGTTTAGAAAGGATGGCTTGGAAATCTTGCAGTACTGAGGGTGTCTCTGTTGCTTGTATGGAATGGAGTTGGGAAATAACACCATAATGACCCTTTTTAAGCATCTTTTCCATGCGATGGAAACTAATGATCTCAGGTGAACCGATGGTGATGCCTTGGAACTTATATTGGTGGCCCTCTTAGTCAAATTCCATGGTTAAGTCTTTAAAATCGATGAGAATGGGACCCAAAGTCCTTAGCCAATCTGCACCCAACAGAATGTCACAACATCCCATGTTGATAGAAAAAATATGGGATTTCAGGTGGTAGTAACCAATTTGGAGACACACATTTTCACAATGCCCTCCACATTTCATGGAACCACCATTGGCAATCATGATTTGGAAATTATTGAAGGCATGGATGTAGCAATGAGTTTCTTGGGCAATGCGGCGATGAATAAAATTATGGGTCCTGCCACTATCAACCAGAATGATGACCTTTCGATGCTTAATGTAACTGATTAGATTGAGGGTTTGGGGAGCGGAGAAGCGAGTGAGAGCATTGAGGAAAATGACTGGTTCTACTTCAAGAGGGTCTGAGGGAGGGGTTATGTCAGTGGATTTAGGTGATTTAGACATAGAGGGAGTTTCTTCATATTCTTCTGAAATCTCCTCGGAGATGGCCATAAAAATCTTTTGTTCTTTACACTTGTGGCCCGGGAAATATTTTTCATCACAGTTATAATAAAGGCCTTTGAGTTGGCATTCATCCATTTAAAACCGGGTAAATTTTTGGATCTTTAGTGGAGCAGAGGGAGTAGTGGGATTTACTATTTTAGGGTGAGGGATGAAGGAGGGTTTGCGGTTTTGAGAAGATACAACTTGTTGTGCTTCTTTACCTCTTTTGGTAGCCTCCACCCAATTCTCAGGCCAAGCCATGAGGACATGGACCCAAATTTTATCCTTGAGGCTGCTGATAAAACACTCTCATAAAAAGGCATCATACATGCCCTCTATTCTAAAAGCCATACACTCAAGGGAAGCTATAAAGTCTACCACTATTCCTAATATTTTCATCTTTGTCAAACTGCCCAAATGGTTGGTGTCAGTGTCAAAGCATTCATAAAGCTCTGCCACAAATTGTGTCCAAGCAATATACCCTTGATGAGATTTTTTTCTCCATTGCCACCATTGCCAACGTTCTTGGTCTAGATGGAGAACACCATATCAGAGTTTGGCCAGGTCATATGTAATGTTGTATAAAGAGAAGTAATGTTGCATTTGGGTTACCCAACTAGTGGGGTCCAAGCCATCAAATTTGGTCACATCCAGCCATGGAAGGTGTAGGTCACGTTGAAAGTGATGGTTTTGCAAGGTATGGGAATGAGAGGAATGGTCACCTTTAGTATGTGGTGGTGAGGAAGAGGAAGGGATATCTTTAGGGATATGCAGTTTGGTGCAGAGTGCCGAAAATACTGATTCAAGTTGGGTGGTGAGGTCTTATTTCATTTCACCCATTGAGGATTGCATGGTTATATTGATGGTGGCAACATTAGCACTGAGTTGTCTCACTTCTTGTTGGGTCTCAATGAGACCATATGTCAAGGTGTTGAAGCGAGCTTCCAAGTCTTGGCTACGAGTATGGGGGAATTGAAAAGGGGCGGGCGGGGTAAAAAATTGTTTCCTAAAAAATGATATCGATAAATGTGATAAGGGCGAAGAGATGAATCAAATGAAATAGGTTTGAAATAATGGTGAAAAAATTTCCAGACTTTTTTTTTTGTTACAGAGTTATGCTTCAGTCTGAAGAATACTACAGAGAGGAAATACCCAAATCCTTAACTAGAAAGAAATGTGTATTTACTTGGCAACCGAAAATAGTTGCGTGACAATAGATCTTGTTTGTTTTAATTTGTTTAGGTTTCTATACCCAAGGGCTAGGTATTCAAGGGTTCTACAGACAAGGGTTTTCCCTATGCTATAGCTCTCTAATATACGTGCAGGGTCCAACAGTAGTACTCGGCCCAATATCTTAGGGAACTAACTAAGGAGGTAGATTGTACCCTTAGCCATACTAGCCGACTACCTAGGTATTAGAGAGTATCTTCCTGAGTGTTTTTCTCGGTGACACTATAGTAGTCAGGCGACCGATCGATTTATCTAAAGAGGGCTTCAGGTAATCTAGGTCGATCCATACACAGGTGTTGTATGATGCACTACCACTCGAAGGGGTACCAACAGGGGTTACAAGGGTGGCTAACAAATGTGCGTTTAAGTACCACTTGTATTTCCTGTGTGTATGAATCCCTCAACCGCGGGTTTATGCACGTAACGATAGATATCTATGGCTTAAAGACGTCGGAATATGTATCTACCCTGAAAAAAAATTTAACCCACACTTTTTGCCGAGGAAAGTGCTTTGATACCACTTCTTATATACCAGATATAAAATGTATGTAGAACATAAATAAATTGTTAGTAATGGAAGAATAACAAGAATATAATCAGAACATTCACCACATTAGCACTGAATTGATATAAGAATAACAACAGAAATAACACTTTGAATATGAAAGCAATGTTCAGAGGCCTCTTCGAGGGGGCAACCTCCAGTTGATAAGAGATTTATTACAATAATATCCAAGCTAGGGTTCTCATACCCTTGACTCCTATTTATACTAAAAAGAAGCATCTCGAAGAAGATCCTTCTAGAAGCAAAATCTTATATTAGGTCTTCTTACATATGGCTTATTCTATTTTATTGAAAGGCCTTATTAATATTGACCTTTATTACATACGAATATATTGAGCTACCTATGTGCAGGTTAGGACCCTAACAATTTTTCTACCTACCTTTTTTCAGGATGGTTCTTGACCCATCCTATTCCTTCCATTAGAAGGAAAATCAGGTCATCCTGGGTCTGCAGGACTCTGTGGTACTTTAGGTTGATTGTCTCCTATATCCTCAGCTAGATGATACTTCCATTCATGGGGGTGGTTGATTATTCAACCACCATTCCTTCCTTCATTAACCGATTCCTCTCCTTGGGATCCAAAGGGGGTTTATTATTCCCAACAAGGGGAAATCTGGGGTCATTTGAGATAATGAAGCCTGTCTTTTAGTTTTCCCATTCTTTCCTCTAGTGATATCATGGACAATACTTCAAGGCTTCACCCCCACAGTCAGTTATTGGAAATTAAAGCAACAATATATTTACATTTTTCCCATGCCATGGCATGGTGATCTTGATTAATGATTAATTACAAGCTGGGGGAAACATGGGTGTTACATAAAACTTATGATTGGAACCTATTATCTTCATTTGGTGATGGAAATTTTTGGTACAGGTTACTGTGAGCTTGTCTCTGGTCATCTTGTCCCTGGGTCAATGTTGAATATGAGATTGTTGGCCTTGGAACGAGCTACTTTGCATCCCAATTCCAATTTATCTAAATTTTCATCCCATGACTCCTGCCCAGATGTGCCATCTTACCAGCTTTTATAGACATGTGATTTGAATTAGGGAATGCACATGTAGCTCCTCATTCCATTGGTCTCCAATAAACCCCCACTTTTGTTGTTTCATCTTTAGCTAATGCGTGAGCCTCCTTATTTATTTCTCATTCTATGTGCATGAATTTGATTTTTTGAAATTGCTTCCTCTTCTTCGAGATTTTCCTCCTTTTGATGGTATGCATATTGATCAACGAGTCACCTAAGACAATGAGGTGTCTGATGTTGTTCTTAATTTCCAATAAGAAGCACATATAAAGGGCATAGGCCTCATCCTAGATGATAATTACCTTATCCAAACCACATGGATATGTGATCCGAACAATTCCTCCAGGGCCACGTAGAACCCCTCCCGCACCATCCTCCCCTGGGTTTCCCTTCAATGAACCATCAAAACTCACCAGGATATGGAGTAACTGGGCCCTCTATTGATTGAAATATGAGTATGAGAATCTAAATTTCCATTTTAGACACGTCTTTTGTCTAAGGGAGCTGGAGATTGGGAGATGTGTCATGTGTCTTATCGTTTGTGTGTACCAGTATCTTTCCAACTTATCCAAGTTTGTGTCCCTAAGAGCCTTGTTTTGTCTACTCTCATGAACTTATGATAACATGCTTTGTTCCTTTAAGGATATGTCTTGAGGGGTGGCTATTTTATCTTCAAATATTCCTCGATTCTTGGCTAGCCAAACATGCCAACACACAAAATTTGGGAGAGCACTCCATATTTGCTTCAATTGCACTTTGTCTTTCAGGGATTGAGAGAAAGAGAAGGTCCATTTATCAAAAAAAATGTTTCACTTTACTGGGCCATCTTATGCAAGAAACAATTTACTGATAAATTAATGGTGAATTGTTACCAAATTATTTTAGACACCTAACTTTGTTAAATGGTATAATTAATGGCATTAACTAAAAAATCCCCAATAACTTGATGGTGAATTATTAACATTTTTAATTAACAACTTTTAAGTAACTTAAGGACTAATCACTACTTTTCAAATTTAACTATACTAATTAATAAGTTATTCATTTCTATGATTACAAATACCAACTCTGAACATACTAATGAGTCCATACACAACATACTCTTCTCCCTCCTTTTAATAAAACTTTATCCAAAATTTATATCTAATCTTATTAAGAAAAATATATAAATTGGAAGGTTTAACAAAAATAATAATTAATGACTTGATTAAATCATCTTTTAAAAAAATTGAATGACTAAACAAAATGAAAGCTATTATGGAAAAAAAAGGGCCAAAACATTATGTTTTAGACATAAAGTGATTAGATGGTTTATCTTCTCCATGATACTAACAACTATATTTATCTATGACTTCACACCTAATTGGTCCATGGTATCTATTTAAAGAATATACAGGGTCATTTACTGGTAATTAATTGTGAATTTTTTTTACCACTTTGGTTGGGGTTATGTAATATTTCTCTTTTGATAGTTTTCACTATGTAGTACAATAGTTTAACAAACTTTAACTAAACAAACTGAATTTGTCCACTTTTTAACTTACTCAAAAAAATCTATTTAAACATTCTAAATTACTATTTATAAAATAATATTCTTAATATTTATATTTGTATTTATCTGGAATTTTAGAATTAACCCTCATTATTCCAAAATTATAATTTATCAAATATAGGAATAATGAAATTTATATTTATATTTTTCTGAAAAGAATAACGAATTTTCAAACTGATAGATCATTAAATTTCTCTTTATAGAATGTGAAATTTAATTAGGGTTGAAGCATCGCAATGAGTGAGAACTATTTAGGTCGTTTGAGGGTTTAGGAGACTGGGCACATAGAAAGGATTCTGTGGGCTGAAAGTAGGTGTATTGTTCATCTCACTCATATGGAGGCTAGCAAGGGGTCTTGTGATTATTCACGAGACACAGAGGAATTAGGCTACGCTACCATTCATAAGTCTTATGGTGTTACTCATTACAAACTTGGCAATAACTGGAAGGAAACTCACAACAATGACTCTGCACAAGTAATGGATGGTAAACTAGACTAAGAAACTACCGGTTTTTACTCATTCACAATAGAAATCCCTCACCGACAAGTTGAAATCCTCGAAAATATATCTCAAATATCTTTTCTCTAAGGCCTCCAACATGAGAGTGCCCAGTCACCATCATTCTCATATTAATCTTAGCATCCAAAGGGAGAACGATGAGGGCGACGATGGAACAACAACCACTAGAAGTAGCCACATAGAAAACTCAGATGTGACTCATCGTAAGACCTTCTTTCAAAGCTTCTGCTTTATTAAGGGAGCATCATTGAAACCTAAAATGAATTCAAAATCATTCAGTTCAAACTGCATATATGGTAATCATAGCGGTGAACATTTGGGAAGAAGAATGGTCAGTGTGAATCCAGACATGGAGAATAGCATCAATAGAGTGATTACTCACTGCAAGCAATCTATTTTGGATGATCCAAAAAACATGATCAAGACCTCCAGATATCTGCAACAAAAAACCATAAATGCTGAAATATATGTCGATAGTCATGTTCATTATGATTCTCGGTCCAGTTCCATTACAACAGCTAGTAATCAATATGATCCAGATTATTTTTGGCACGAAATGAGATCGGAGATATAATAAAGAAATGCATAGAGATATCACAGATATTCAATAATTTAACAGAAATATATCAGAGATGCAACCATAAACATAGATATAGAGTAATACACTATTTCTATTAATGAAATAAATGTACAGAGACTGTGAAATACAAAGTGAAAGACTCGATAGAATGGTGGCAGCTTATCTCTAAGAAGAGATGTGACGGCTACTTGCATTCGCAAGAATATGATTACAATGAGGCTCCGAAGGCCTTTTTACAATAAACAGGAATGCAAAAATTCCTAGACATCCAAAAACCTAACCCTAGGAGATGAAGCACCAAAAGTCATCTGGGCTCCGTTTTGGTAAGTTAGTACATCAACTTCCCGGGGTCGTAACTTTTGCATATGATCTTTGTTTTAGGCGTATGATAACTCGTTGGAAAGGTATAATCAAGGAGATTCATTTTGGGGGCTCAATCATGCCTTTATGTAATATTGATAACCTCGATCTCGAAAAACCTTCATTTGGGCCCTCAAAATGGCCCTCGAAGTTAAAAACTGCTAAAAATAGTAAATTGCCAAATTTGCCAGAAAATTGTTTTGAGCCACTTGAAAAAGGTGGGTGGCCACCGATATCCACCTAGATCAATCCTCCCTCCTTAGGAAGCAATGGTATCCATTACATTGAGTTCCCAGGGGAGAGGAAAAAGCATTTGTTGAATCTGCATCTTGGTGAGCTGATTGCTTTTCTGGAGATGTCGCATTGCTCATTTTGTGGAAGTTTGTCATGAACCTGTTGAGGTTGAGGTTGTTCAACAAGTTGAGCTACATGAGAGGATGGTGTGTAGAGGGAATATTTTCTCTTTGCTGCAACCTTTTCGATCTGCTTCTGTTGGATAGAACATGCTTGGGGAGAGTCTGTAGTGGTTGCAGTGTCTTTCAGTTCCCATTTAGAACAGATTGTGAAGAAGCTAAATTTTGCAGTATGAGATACTACCTTGCGGAACTTTTTAGGTGGAACAGTAGTCGGAACTACCTCTGGTATTCTATAGAGATGACCCCCTAGAGAAACAATGACACTGCAGGGTCGAGACTCATAAACAACATGGTGCTTCCACATATATGGTTGGCCCAAGAGAACATCACATACATATAGTGGGGAAACATCACATAATACCTTATCCTTCAAGGGTTCGATGCCATATGACAATCGACATTGTTGGCTGACATGAAGATCTCGTCCTTGGAAAACCCACTCGATGTTGTATGGCTGTGGGTGTCATGTTGTCGACAATCCCAACTGTTTGACGACCTCTGTTGAGATGAGGTTCTTCTGGCTTCCGCTATCAACAATAAAATGCAGCGGGGTCCCCTTCACCCACATCTGTGAATAAAAAAGGTTCTCACCCTATTCAAGATATGTTGGTTCTTCTGGTTGAATTGTTGCGGTCGCGACAATAGTAGTGGTGTCTGCATCAATGATCTGTCCTTTACCAGTATTTTCATAATCAAATACTGAATCAGGGTTCGGCTCCTTGTCTTTGATCTCAGCCACCATAGATTGTTTTGAGAAACATTCATTGGTGTTGTGCCAGGGGCTTTTGTGGAAATCACACCATTTTCTGGTGTCCTTCTTTGTCTTCCCGTGACCCTTCTTTTCATGTGGCTTGGACTGGTTTTTGGGAGATTGTTTGTTAGGGAAGTCTTTGTCATACTTTGGTTGTTGCAAATTTGTAGAACGAAAATCTTGTTTGTTCTGGTGCTTAAATTTTTTCTCAATTTTAACAACATATTGATAGGCAGCACCAAGTGATGAGATGTCCAGAAAATCCATTTCAGTTAGGATGTATCTGTGTAGAGCCCCATGGTATTTCAGAACCAAATTTCATTCGAAGTCTTTGATACCCAGCTTGGTGTGCAAGGTATGGAAGATATTGGTGACCTCTGGAACTTCTTGGCCTCTCTCTTGGTGTAGTTTGGTCCATCTCATGTATTGGTCCTTTTAGTTTCCAATCAGGTAATATTGTTCCTTTACCGCATCCACAAAAAAATCCCAAGTGTGATCGACCCCATATATTTCAGACTCCTCTATGGAACTCTGCTCCCAATAAGTTTCCCACCAATGTTTGACATGGGGGAGATATTTAAGGAGTGCGAAGGTGATCTTTTCTTTGTCAGAAAATTTGTGAATAAAGAAATAACCTTCTAGCATATTTAACCATTTGTCTAGGGCTTCTGCATCTATCTGTCCTTCAAATACAAGAATATCAAATTACCTTGTACCTTGAAAGGTGAGGTGCCTCTAAAGTGGAAAATTGATGAATATGCGCCTATTTCTATCGGCAGGCATTGAAGGATGTGGGAAAAATTCTCCATCATTTCAACGCTCTGTCTCATGAGAGCTTGCTCAAGCAACAGACTGATAGGATCGTCTGCTCCGTCATTTTTATTTTCTTCCATCGTTGAGGGTTTCTTGGGTGTGTGAGAGTGATTTTCCTCAAGAGAGACAAGATCCATACCGAACTTGTTATACTCAGACATCATCAGGGACATGCACTAAAAAAAAATGACCAAGAACAGCCTACTCTGATACCACTAATCCGGATTATTTTTGGCACGAAATGAGATCGGAGATATAATAAAGAAATGCACATGGATGTTGCAGATATTCAATAATATAACATAAATATATCATAGATGCAACCATAAACACAGATATACAGTAATAGATGATTTATATTAATGAAATAAATGTACAGAGACCATAAAATACAGAGTGAAAGACTCGATAGAATGGTGGTAGCTTATCTCTGAGAAGAGATGTGACGGCTACTCGCATTCGCAAGAAGATGATTACAATAAGGATCTTAAGTCCTTTTTACAATAAACAGGAATTCAAAAAGTCCTAGACATACAAAAACCTAACCCTAGGAGATGAAGCGCCAAAAGTCATGTGGGCCCCGTTTGGGTAAGTTAGTACATCAACTTCCCGGGGTCGTAAATTTTGTATACGATCTTCGTTTTAGACGTATGATAGCTTGTTGGAAAGCTATCATCGAAGATATTCCTTTTGAGGGATAAATCATGCCTTTGTTTATGATTGATAACCTCTATCTTGAAAAACCTTCATTTGGGCCCTCAAAATGGCCCCGACAGTTAAAAACTACTAAAAATAGTAAATTGCCAAATTTGCCAGAAAACTGTTTTGAGACAGTCGGAAAAGGTGGGTAGCCACCAATATCCACCTGGATCAATCCCACCTCCTTAGTAATAAATGGTCTCCATTGCGTTGATTTATCGAGGGAGAGGAAAAAGCATTTGCTGAATCTACATCTTGGTGAGTTACTTGCATTTCTGGAGACGTCGTATTGCTCAGTTTGTGGAAGTCTATCACAAACCTGTGGAGGTTGAGGTTGTTCAAAAAGTTAGTCTACATGATAGGACAGTGTGCATAAGGAATCGTTTCTCTTTGTTGTAACCTTGTCGACCTGCTTCTGTTGGATAGAAGGTTCTTGGGGAAAAGTTGTAGTGGTTGCAGTGTCCTTCTGTTCCCATTTTGAACAGATTGTGAAGAAGTTGAATTTTGCAGTATGAGATACTACCTTGCGGCACTTTTTAGGTGGAATATTAGTCTGAACTACCTCTGGTATTCTATAGAGATGACCCCCTAGAGAAACAATGACACTATGGGGTCGAGACTCATAAACAACATGGTGCTTCCACATATATGGTTGGCCCAAGAGAACATCACAGACATATAGTGGGGAAACATCACATAATACCTTATCCTTCAAGGGTTCGATGCCATATGGAAATCGACATTGTTGGCTGACACGAAGATCTCTTCCTTGGCAAAGCCACTCGATGTTGTATGGCTGTGGGTGTGGTGTTCTCGACAATCCCAATTGTTTGACGACCTCTGCTGAGATGAGGTTCTCCTAGCTTCCGCTATCAACAATAAAAAGCAGCGGGGTCCTCTTCACCCACATATGTTAATGAAAAAGGTGCTCCCCCTCTTTAGGATCTGTTGGTTCTTCTGGTTGAATTGTTGTGGCCACGACAATAGCACTGGGGTTTGTGTCAATGATCTGTCCTTTACTGGTATTTTCATAATCAGATTTTGAATCAAGGTTCGGCTCCATGTCTTTGATCTCATCCACCAATGAATATTTTGAGTGACGTTCATCGATGTTGTGCTAGGGGATTTTGTGGAAATCACACCATTTTTCGGTGTCCTTCTTTGTCTTCCTGTTACCCTTCTTTTCATGTGGCTTGGACTGGTTTTCGGGAGATTGTTTGTTAGGGATGTCTTTGTCATATTTTGGTTTTTGCGTATTTGTAGAACCAAAATCCCGTTTGTTCTGGTGCTTAAATTTCTTCTTGATTTTAACATCATATCGATAGGCAGCACCGAGTGATGAGTTGTCCAAAACATCCATTTCAGTTTGGATGTATTTGTGTAGAGCCCCATGGTATTTCAGAACCAAATGTCATTCAGAGTCTTTGATACCCAGATTGGTGCACAAGGTATGGAAGGTATTGGTGAACTTTGGAACTTCTCGGCCCCTCTCTTGTCGCAGTGCGGTCCATATCATGTACTGGTCCTCAGAGTTGTTAATAGGGTAATATTGTTCCTTTACCACATCCACAAAAAAATACCAAGTGGGATCGACCCCATATATTTCAGACTCCTCTATGGAACTATGCTCCTAATAAGTTTTCCACCAATGTTTGACATGGGGGAGAGCTTTAAGGAGTGTGAAGGTGATCTTTTCTTTGTCGGAAAATTTGTGAACAGAGAAATAACCTTCTAGCAGATGGAACCATTTGTCTAGGGCTTCTGCATCTATCTGTCCTTCAAATACATGAATATCAAAATTAACTTGTACCTTGAAAGGTGAGGTGCCTCCAAAGTGGCCCCTTGATGAAGATGCACCTGTTTCTATCGGCAGGCATTGAAGGATGTGGTAAAAATTCTCCATCATATCGTCCCTCTGTCACGTGAGAGCTTTCTCAAGCAACAGACTGATAGGATCGTCTGCTTCATCATTTTTCTTTTCTTCTGCCATTGAGGGTTTCTTGGGTGTGCGGGAGATATTTTCCTCAAGAGAGACAAGCTCGAGACCCAACTTGCTATATTCAGACCTTGTCGGGGACATGCACTGAAGAAAGATGACCAGGAATAGCCTGCTCTGATACCACTGATCCATATTATTTTCGGCACATAATGAGATCGGAGATATAATAAAGAAATGCATAGAGATATCACAAATATTCAACAATATAACAAAAATATATCAGATATGAAACCATAAACACATATATACAGTAATACACACTTTCTATTAATGAAATAAATGTATAGAGACTATAAAATACAGAGTGAAAGACTTGATAGAATGGTGGTAGCTTATCTCTGAGAAGCGATGTGATGGCTACTCGGATTTGCAAGAAGATGATTACAATGAGGCTCTGAAGGCCTTTTTACAATAAACATGAATGCCAAAAGTCCTATACATCCAAAAACCTAACCCTAGGACATGAAGTGCCAAAAGTCATGTGGGCCCCATTTGGGTAAGTTAGTACATCAACTTCCCGGGGTCGTAACTTTTGCATAGGATCTCCATTTAGACGTATGATAGCTCGGTGGAAAGGTATCTTCAAGGAGATTCATTTATGGGGCTCAATCATGCCTTCACCTATCATTGAGAACTTCAATCTCGAAAAACCTTCATTTGGGCCCTCAAAATGGCCCCGGAAGTTAAAAACTGCTAAAAATAGTAAATTGCCAAATTTGCCAGAAAATTGTTTTGAGCCAGTCAAAAAAGGTGGGTGGCCACCGATATCCACCTGGATCACAATAATCACCCGTAGAAACCCGGTTTGGGTCGATAACAACCATATTCCATTAGGTAAAATAGTTGGATCATATTCCTCAATAGAAAATGGTAGATCACATCTATGTAGAAATGGGCATAGAATGATGCAATGTTTCATGTTATTCTCATGAAGTTTCTCCTTTCTTACTTGCATTAACAACATAAAATATTCTCATAAGAAATCTTTTTAGATATTGCAATACTACATCATATGTTATACTCTGTTTAAATCTACCTTTTATCCATAACCAAAGAAACAATATAGGATTTAATGTCAATGTCATGAAAACATTATTGACATTTATACCATGTTGAAGTCTGACTTTTATTAATAACTAAATAAACAGTACAATATTTCATGTTAACCTGACAAACTGTAGCCAAATATATGATATTATTGTATTTGCCGACAGTCAACCAGGTTATACGAAATGTCATTTCATTACTGATTTTATATTAGTTAATAAATTTAGTAGCTAACAGAGTGCTTCATCAAGCTTGCAAGCCATATCAATTCTAGCAAAAAAGAGATGTTGTTTCCTATGATAAAATATACTTTCAAGCACAGTGAAATGTGCATCAATGTATGCCTCCCAACATTTGGTATACAAGTGAGACATTATTGTGATGTTTTTGTATTTGGACATTTGAAGGAAAACATGAGCCAAATTCAAGTTTCTATGGGAATATAGCTATTCCCTCTTTCAAAATCCTCAGTATCGAATGAGCGTTTCATTCCAGATTATTTATTGCTACCAATTTTGCCTTTACTGGTTTATCATTGTTATATTATCATTCATTCCAATTTTGCAGTCCGAGACTCACATATTTACATATGTGTGGGAGGACTAAAGAAGATATAGTCTCCTTGTGTAATGACCCCCTCTTCACCACTACAAGCAAAGAAAAAGTGAAAAATTTTGTTTTCAGGAAAGAAGGCGATGACAACAATAGTTTATCCACACCACTGATGATGAATGAAAGCACACAAACCTGACAGTAGGCAACTATGACTCCACTCACTGGCACAAAGGAAACTAGGAGAACATGCGAAGGACAACAAGGAGGAATGACTGGCTTCCCGACAGCAAACAAGACACACCTACAAGATAAGGGACAACTTACGCCTCTTGACACAATGGCCTGGAAGAACAAGAATAAAACCTCAAGGCGTGGAAACCAAATGCCTGAAGGCATTCCACCCATGTGCCCAAGAAACATACAACACTCAACAACACTCACACGTAATGCACCAACTTTGGCCAGGTTCGCATTTGCTGCTATCCAACAGGGAGAACCATGATCCGCTCAAGGAATCATGCTGCCCCAGGTGATAGACTCATCAATAACCTTGGAACAACACATCATATCTAGACCGAGGAATCTAAATAATCCGATGCACCAGGAGCCAAATACTGATAAGAAACCATGCCCATACCCCAACAACAGGTCGACGAGATGCCAGAGGATGACACCAAGGGAAGACACAAGGAAAAACATGACTTTGTCAAAAACCGTACAATAACTGATAAGCCGGTAGTCTAAGTGCAAAGGTTGGGTTGTTCCAAGCTACTAAGGTTAAAAATAAAAGACAAATGATGTTATTCAAGAAATTTTTATGCTATCTTGTTGTTTATGAATAAATTTCACCTCGATGTTATTCAACGAGAGTTAATTCTATTTTTAAGCACTACCTAAATCAAGATAAACATTACATACAACCAAGCTATACATTACAAGCTATAAATTCCATATAATTCAAGCTACACGTTACAAGAAAGGTTGTTATACATTCAATGAGAAATTAATTCCATACATAATCAATGAGATTTACTACCATAAGCATTTAATGAGATTAATTCTGTATTCATCTAACTAGGTTTAATTTCCACATGCATTTAATGCGATTTAGTTGCCAAATTCCTGATCATAATTAAATGTCATTCAGAGCCACTCAATGTAGTTGATGCCATTGTTACACGATACCCTACAACAATAATTATCAATGTTAATTAAGATAAAAGGGAACATTGTCTAGAAACAAATACGCCCATTAAAAATGTGGTCAGGTAAAAATAAGAAATTAGGGGTAAGAACGCTGAAGCAATTGGCTAGATATCTAGAACAATGCTAATTCGATTGCCATCAACGCAGAATCCAATAGCTGAATATCTAAAATATAGGAAGGATGTCGCTGCCCATGAAATCGTTGCCACAAGTAGCTGGAGACGAGGTCATAACGGTGTAGGTAAGCGGGGAATTCAACGATGGGATAAATTCAACGATGTCTAGTAAAAACTGTGAGAAGTTGTGTAATAATTTAAATGGCAAGCATGTCTATTACTCAAGATAATAAGCTAACACTGTCGCATATATAAATAACAATGCTAAATGTTCAAATGCATACAGTATAACTTAGTTGTTCATGAATTAAATTAACTATCCAACACATCTAGAATTTATCGACATCAAAATAAGATATTGCTGTCAAGTAAAAGCGAATAAGAATTTAACCGAGATAATGAAACCATTCAAAGTCTACTTAAGGATTTACTCCCTTATAAATCGTTGTCTAGCTAACTTGTTGTCAAGTAAATTGTTGTTGTAAAATTCAGGGTTATTGTCCATGCCTTAGTTCGCTAACCAAAATCAAGGCCACCTATAACTAAATTTCTATCCAATGTCATTGAGCAATTACAACCATACCAATTCTCAAATCGCTGAGGTAATATAATCTATAAAGTAATAAAGTTAGTGTCCCAATAAGGGAAAAAACATACTTAATCCCAATGCTGACATGTCTAAATTCGAGCCATATGTAAATTAAAATCCCAGACACAGGGGTAAAATGCAGTTAGTAAAAGAGGCTCTAATTAAAGGGAATTCGTTGTCTGTGTGCAAATAAAAGAACACTCGTTGTCTCAAGAAGTCCTTGCTATCTTTCACATAAAAACTAGAATGCAAATTAATGCAATACTTATACCATATTAAATTTTCTACCGTCTTACATGCTACCCGACTTAAAAATATTAAATGTTGAGGTGTAACTCGCTACGTAACATGGCGAGGTAGGGTATCAACAACAACTACAAATGTAGTGGAATTGCAGAGGAAAAACACCAAAAAAAGGAAAAATAAAATCGCAGTGTAATATAAGGATTGGGAAGGGCGACATGCAAGATTAGAATCAGATTTAGTACTGCAGCAGGCTTCAGAAGTCAGATGCAGATCCAATGCTAAGAAAATCAAGTTAAATGTGAAATCGCAGAGGTAGAGGGGATTGTAGAAATTACAAGGTTACAAACCACATAGGTAAAGGTGTCATGATAGCTAAGTTTAACATTAAAATAAACCCACTGCGGTTATAACATTCAAATAATTTAATCCGCTGAGTTTATCCTTATAAAACGCCTAGAAGCATAATTCATCTTAACCCAATATACATTGGAAATCTAAACAATTTGGACATAATTAAATTTTGTTGGGAAAAATTTCACCCCCCCCAAATCAAACGAAACGCAGCTGAAGAAGTGGCAAATCGCCAGGAAAATAAACGAACACAGACTTAATCAAACAATGAATGCAGTATGGAAATGGCAACAACCCAGTCTTAACTAATGGTGAAAAACGAAGTCTCAATCGTCTTCAGGTATAGTGCAGAGGTAAATAAAACCAGTGAAAATCCAACAAGATATAAAACGAAGAGTAAAAAAAAAACTTCGCCATCAATCAATAAATTTCAGGGTTAATTAATCACATCAAGGAGCAAGGCAATACACTACCTGGAACAACCAAAAGGGGTAGACGACTAGCAGGAATATCCTTCGCTCATCATCCAGAAACAAAAAAGAAGGACGTTTAGATCCATAGGTCTATTAACACCGAATTGACAACCGTAGATCAGGCTCCTGACTAACTGCTCAGGTGTGTACTGATGAGCTAGGGATGAAGGAAAAAATAAACCGCAATCATCACAAATCAATAAACCATAGGATGATCAAGATAGACAGGGATCGAGGGCAATGTAAATCAATCAACATCGATACAGAGGCTATGGGGGAAATTTCAGTCATCAACTAGAATGCTAAGACAATCATTTTCTTTACCCAATTAAACATACAAAACTAAAATCATAAATCATACTAACAATATACCATGCATAAATAAAGGAAGCATACCGTATCCCAAGTAACCCATTCTGATTTGTTTTCCTACCCGCTTTGTCCATCTCCCACTTCCAACCAATGAGACTTAATTGGTACCTCTCAGCCAACGCTAGGGGTACTCTTCTTCCCCATTACCCCCCTGAGCTATAAAGGGGCCATGCACACTAACCAGAGAATCAACTACCTCCCAGCTCGCCTTGCAAGGCCAAGCTACCACTCCTCACCGAGTTGGGTATCCCAACTCCCACAAGCTAAGTCAGTCAAGTATAAATTTTTGCAACGTAATGTTATGCATAACAGAAGAGATCCATCATCCTTCTCCTACCCCCATTATATAGAGTTTCGAAGTCCTTTACTTTCCCAAAATCCCATTTAATTTAAAGTTTAATAATTTAATCCATAAAAATCCTCCCCATACAAGTGTCACTCATCCCCTTCATTCCTCCATAATTTAATTTCATTAATTAATTAATTACCCCTATTTCCCTCACTCACCTAAAGGCACTCCTAGAATCACTCCTAGGTGTCCCCATATTCACTTTCAAGTTTTAGTGACGTCGCCCCTTATTAATTTACTAGTTGAGATTAAATTAGAAAGTTCATAAATGCTAGATACCTTACTAAGTTAGACTTTTTCCTTTTTCCTTGTGTTTCCCCTTTCTTTTTATGTTTCCCACTTTTTCCTAGTTTCCTAATTATTTTAGATTTCCCTCTTTCCCTTTTTATTTAAAACTCAATTTGGGAGATGTAGAAAATTAAATTTTTCTCTTTTCCCTTTTTAATTAATAAATTTGAATTAGTATAAGTGACAAAACAATTATTTCCCCCCCTTTTTTTAATTTTAACCCCCAAACGATTTTTATAAATTAAAAGAATTACTCACCCCCTTCTCGACACATGATTAATGATGATTATCATTTTTATTTATTTATTTTTGTTTTTGTTTTTACAAACATATTTTTCTTTTACTACAAGTTTCCCCTAGACCTAGATTTTAATTTTCGAGGCTGAGCGACATTTTATTAGGGAAATTGTTTTATTTTTTTCTTATCACATTATTCATCCTAAGGCCTTCTAGGTTTATTCATTTATTAATTAACAATGAGACATTCCCTTCAGGACGCACTAGGTGCTCCAAGGGTGCCACTCACCTCTTTTTGTTTCTCCCACGCGATGCGCCCTTCAGGACACACTACGTGCTCCAAGGGTGCCACTCGCCTCTTTCCATTTTTCTTGCGCGACATGCCTTTCAGGATGCACCACATGCTCCAAGGGTGTCACTCACCTCTTGAATGACTTGTTAGAAATAAAAAACCCCTGGAGTCAATACTATGCCATGTGATCTTGTGGGAGACTAAGGGCCCCTAAGGAATAATTCCCCTACCTTATTGCGCGCCCCTTATAATCATCGTGAGTGAATGTCATAGTTGACCCTCATGGCATCGTGGGTATTCTCAAACTAGGTAGTTGTTAACCTATAGTTCAAGCCACGACGACAGTGCTAGTAGGTTGTGGCAGGGGTGTTGTTCACACCTCTCCCTCAATGTCTTTGGTAGTCGTGCATGACCCCTATACTCCACATGTGAGTCTGGTTGGCAAGATATGATCATCCTGCATCATCAACGAATCATGTCATATATAGTATCCAATATCATATCATCTAATCATATGCACAAATGTCAGATATACATCAATCAAACCCCCAATAGTTCACTCCCTAACTCCATATGGAGTCCAAGGGGTTCCATCAATGCCTCTGCATCCTCGAGGTCCAAAATCCTGCACACTCAGAAAAATTGAGTCAGTAGAACTTGTCTATGTCAATGCATCCAAATAACATGTCATCAGTTCATAACGCCTCATAATCATAAATCAAATGCCCAAAACTATAATAATCTGAATCACTTGCGAGCAAGTGTCCTCAAAGAATAAGTTTTCTCAATGCGTGCAAGAGAGGGATGTTACACCTTGTCCCATGAGAAGGAATAAGGGCTTATAATAAGAATGATACTCTACTCATAATCATGAATGCTTATTAGAGGTGGCTAGTCTATTTGACATCCTCCAAAGGAGAGTTTCCCTGCGATTGCTCCTCATAGTGGAGTGTTACTGTGTTTTCTGCATCAATGTGACAATTATTATGCCTACTGTACTACTGAACTACAAAGGGACAATGCATTTCTTAGAATAATTCTCACTATTGTTTACTTAGTGGACTGTAGTTGTGAATTCCTATTAGAAAATTTATATAACTTATTTTGGATTAGTCTTAATTTATTATAGAAATACCATTGATTTCGTCCTAATATTAACAAATCATATGCAAGCATTGGAATCACAAAGACGTAGAGCTAAACGCATCCAGATTTCGATTGGACATCATGCAACGACTGATTTTTTCATCTATCAGTGAAAAGTGTTTTCTTCTTACCAAAATATGTGTGGGATCCCTATATTTTTTAGCATAATAATATATATGCGCAAGTGGGTATTTATCAATTATGATTTATTTATTTTATTTTTAATCGATTCTTTTTGTTTAATTAACATTATGCTTTTTAAATGATTTATCTTTACAAAAATAAGTTGAAGATAATATGTCATCTCAAGGCTTAAATAACAAGTGTTGCATGGCAGCGTAGTCCCTGCCAGGTTGGAATGGGAATAAATCCATTGTTATGGTGGGATCGAGCATAGAAATGTGGAACGAATGTTGAAATACATGTGGTATCCATGCAGAGGATGACTTTGTGGCAGCATGTCACAGGCTAGTGACAAGACATTTGGCTTGTAGATGACCCCCCAAGGTTAATATGTGAACGAGGCAATTTTTTCCTAGGGTGATTATAGTTCAAACATGAGATTTAGAAAATTTATATCTAAATTACTTGCAATAAAGGTTCCTGGAGAAAGGGACCAGGAAGCATAGACATTAAACATTCAAAATATAGTAAACACAATTTCCTGACATCCAACGTAGTTGAATGCAAATTCGAATTTGTTTTCTTTGAAATTTATCAAATATTAATAACACACAGTAACATTCTAAAATAATAAACACGATTTCCTCACATCCAGAATAGTTGAAGGAAAAAAAAAATAGCATTTCCGAATTAGTTTTCTATGAAATCTATCAAAAATTAATAATGTCTGTTACATATTTATGGAATCTATTCCATATTTCTGGAAATTTAAATGCGTTTTTCATATAGACTTGGATTGGGGCTCCCACATACAATAAAATAAATAATTACAAGAATATGACTATATAAAGAAGAAGTACGAAGTGCGCGACGGTAGAGAGGAAGACCTAAAAATAAGGAATTAGAAGTTATTAGTATTTCGTTAGAGATTTCTATTTAAACATGTATAATAATTGGATTGATAAATAAAACAAGATGACATCAGTATAGACTTACTATGAAGTGGATGCGTTTTTGTTGGTGTCGTCGACAGTCACTTGAATCATGCCAATTGGTTGTTTCCCTTCCTCGATGAGGTTGTCCATTCTCCATTGGAACCATTCTTCAATGTAGCTTCTCATGGGGGCAATTTGATTTCATCCTGGATTTCTATGTTGAGAAGCTCATTTTCTAATTTCCTTAGATCCATAGAAATACTATGCAGAGCCTGTTAAATTTCTTCATTGTGTGCCGAATAGTACAATATCCATTTCTCAGCTTCATCTACACGGTATTCAACTATGCCGTAAATATTTTCAAAAGACAACCCCTTTAAAATATCAAGTTGTTCATCAAAGGCTTCTTTGGTCATTGACAAGGATTTGAGGATCAAGTTTTGGTCTTGGACCTCGTTGGTACTTCTAGCTAAGTCTATTTGGGCCAGGTTACTGAACAATTCCTCTTTTTCTGATATTTCTTGTTCACATGATTGGACAATGAGTTGCAAGTTCTTAATTTTCTTTTTCCAGCATCCTTTTATTTTTTTAGTGCGCTTTGGGGAGGGGAGACCATCTTGTCTTCTTTTCAGATCCAATTTGTTGATGGCATGGTTGGAAAAAGGGCTCAATATCTGGTCATAGAAATGTTGATCATATTTTAAATTCATTTGCAAATGTTGGTGCACATCATTTGCCCTCTTTCGAAAGGAATATATATTTTGTGATGTTTCCCAATCTTCAATAACTAGCTGCATTCTTTTCTTGATGTTATTATCTACAATGGTTCTACACGATGCAAGGAAGGTGGAGGATATTTTTAACTTGGTTGCAATGGTAGAAGGAACATTTTTTTGTAAAGTGTTGGAACAAATATTGAAATTTTGGCTCTCGGTAGCTTAGGAGGAAAAAATTTATAGTGTTTAGCTACCGAAAGTCGAGACTTTCGGTAGCTTGAATCTCAATTTTCAAATGCCACTAGCTTCCAAAAGTCTATCGGTCGAGACCAAGCATTCAAGCACCACACATCAAGCCACATGGAGGAAGAGATCACGAGTAGGCATGAAAAGAATGCAATAAATTACATAAAATCACTATAATAGGGTTTAACATCAATGCCATGTCACCATTTCAAGGTTTCGGGCATTGAAGGTTTGGCCAATGTAAAGATTTTAACCACTGCTCTATTTCCCGAAACAAAAAATCCTGAAATCATGGTTTCAGGACTTTTAGTGGATTACGGCGCTCAGAAATAGCATTGTTAGACATCGAAAGCCAGTACTTTCGACAGCTAAGATACCCTTGTTTTCATCCTATTAGGCACCAAATTCGTAGATTTTTTTCCAGTGACTAAACTGCCTTAGGAAAAGTCAGTTTTCTCAACCATGGAGAGGTCATTTTCCATGCTCAAATGGTCTATTGACATATAAATATCCTAATATTTCTAGTGGTGCATTCATATTTTCATTTGGATTTTGGGAAGGCAGTCAAAAGTCCCCTGAAAGATGAGGTTCATTTTCATAAATGTGGCGTTTTTTATTCTACTAAGTCATCATTTTCAAATGATCATTCTGAGCGACTAGAATATCATTTTGAGAAACGGTCAGAGGCGTTTGTGCCTAGCACAGCATAGATAAATAACCTCTCTCGGTTTTCCTACAGGTGTCACATATTGGGATAATCCAATCCATCTCCAAGCCCTAATTTTTGGATCTCATATTTTCTTGTTTTGACACATGTTTGTAAAATGCAGATCTGGGGAAAATGGAAATGGATCTTAGGGAACAGAGAGAGGTTTTTTCTCTGAACAAAAATATTCACACAAGCCTCTTTCAGTTAATACACAACTTTCATGATTATAGATATACAGAACCATAACCGCAACCACAGTTTTCAGCAGTTTGGTTCATTTTCTTATGGCAGAAAGTTTTCGAAATTGATGGTAATTGTTGTTGTATTTTGGGAGGATTTTGACCTCAATACCTACATGAGATACCTGTTCATTTAAAAAGGGATTTCTTTGTAATTCAATTCATTTTTCAGTTATTCAAAAGGGGGCAAAATACCTATATTGTTGTATCTTCTTGAAGAAGAGAAGGTGGGGGAAAGACACACAGGAGTAGTACTCCTCAACTGTAGCTTTCATTTTCAATTTAATAAAAGATCGTGGAAGCATGTTTTATCCATATCAGAGATTCTTGTGATGTTGCTTGCAGATTTTGTCCATTTTTGTAGTTTCAATATCACTCCATCTATCTTTTCTTCTCGATTTGTAACTATTGTCAGGCTGCTAAATTGTAGCTTTTAAGTGTCCTGAATCACTAAATTGTCAAACCAGGGCTGGTATAATTCGAGCTGATACACAGTATGTGCAGGCAAGCGTCTAGTCTTTATTTGAATGCTATCCTAAAAATGAAACATGCACCTATTCTGAAAACTTGAATTCTGATGACTAATTCAAAACTGAGCATTTCCTACGAAATC
>ML812253.1:101268-125848 GCA_009831015.1 Picea engelmannii
ATCTATCCTAAGCACACAAAGCAACTACCGTTTAACCAAGCAAAATGCATGCTACTCTGAGTTAAGAAAAGAAAGCGAAAAGCCAAGCAATCATATGCATATGCTACTCTACAGGCATCAGTACTGCGTTTAGCATTCACCAAGAGGAAAAGATATGGTCTGGAAATCGAGTCTGTTAAGGAATGAATAGCACGATTCTGAAGCGTTTAGACTGTAGTGTATATAAGCATTCACACTATGATAAAATGAAACTATACTAAACCAAAAGCAAATCTATAAATGCTGAGAAAACCATACGATATTGAAGCAAAACTAAACTATAACAACACACACACTAAACTAATTCTATTGCTAATGAAACAGCGGCGTGCACCAGCTTGGCGGGCCCAACCAAACGGCGCAGGCGCTGAGGGAAACGACCAGGGCCGACTAGATCACACGATGCAAATCAGATGTAACTCGATGCTCCATTAACTCATTAAAAGCACAGTATTCAAATCATGTTACTGTCAACATATACGCAACAGCAATATATTAAAACATAGGTTCAGCATAATCTGATAACAGTAGAAAACTAACAACAGTAATGGTAATCGTAGTCTTCGTGTGTAACCTGTTCTCAGCAATGAACACGGGTTTATATCGCAGTCATATTGTTTGTAACAGTCTAAAAACAAAGAAAAATGAAAGCAACGGATCCCTGATCTGAGAGTAATCTCGCAATGAAACTGAAAACTCGTTTCACAACTTCGTGACACGTAGTGTCACGAAGTGTGAACACTTGAAGCATAATCGATCCAAGGTAATCATCACATTCTCGAGCATTCTGTGGCAACGGCTCCAGCTGGCCTGTGACTCTGCTATCCCTTCATCTAACCATAACGCATGCCATGATGTATCGATTTCGAACTGCTCCACTGGTACCGCTACGGTGTGAGTTGGTACCTGGTACCAGAACCCTGCACCAAGAATAGCAATGGTACCTACCCAAGTGATATTAGTCCATTTATCAATTTAAAGTATTAAAAATGCATAATAATAACTTGAATTTCAAAGATACCTTAGGTGACCCCTTTGAGTGGTAAAAGGATGTTGATTATATCAAAAGGAGGTCAAAAAGGGTGGTACTGGCATATAGTTGGAGGTCAATGGTATGTAGTATGGGCAAAGAACATAGTCAAAACCGGGGACCAACAACTATTTTGTAATAGAATTCATTCTCTGTTAGATTCTTTGTTGCAGATTGGTTATAGGTTGTTTCTTATAGAGATCAAGGTTCAGAATTCATCCTCTGCTAGATGCTTTATCCCAACCATCTTTTTCCACTGATTTATGATTGGAATTCACTCATCACTAAGTGCTCATTGTGTATTGATATGTTTTCTGTTTATTCTCCTTCCATACTTTTATAAATCCTTCTCTTTGTAATCAGCTTCTACCTCACCTCTGTTCCATGGATTTCCATTTCCGAAACACTCTTATTATTTACTTGATTATTTGAATCCATTCCCAATGGACTACCTCCCACCCATCAGCCCTAAAAACCTCAAAATTGTTTGTTACCCACAGATCTGCTCGTTGTTAAGCTTATTGGATATCCTATCATGACATATATTCGAGAGGGTTGGAAGGGGTGGCTTCTAATCAAAAGTTGTTCGTGGTTATCTCAAAATTTACTTGCACGCAACCCAAATCAAGTTCTGAGTGATAACTTATTTTTTCATTTAAAATGTGCTAAGGCTTGGCTCAACTATAGCCTAGAGTCGAATCTTGCGACAACATAAAGGATTGGCAAACTCGGGGGTAGCAATGAAAGCTTCCTCTAATTCCTTGATGCGGTTTTTCAATTCCTCCAATGGAATCATGAAGAGCATCATTAGTTACATGGTGAAATAGTGAGATTTGGGATGGCATCATTTTCTAAAGTTAATCTCTATATGAGATTTGGATTTCTTATTTGTTACATCCATCTTTTCAATGATGATATTTTTAGATTGGCTATAAAAAACAACGCTCTGGAATACAAAGGATTCATCTTCGTAAAAAATTTCAATCTCATCTATTTCCATTGAGGAACTATGGTGCACAGTGTCTTCGGACAGGACAATTTTGTGTATGTTTTCAATTTCAACTTCAACTTTCATTTTCTCACTCTCAATTTCGGGTTCGTCCCCCTACCCTACAATGTTTTTTCTTTTCTTCATCAGGGGAACTTTGTGAGAACTATCAATTTTTGTACGAGGAGGGTTCTTATCTCCTCCTCTCTTTGAAGATTTATGGGTTTCTTTCTTACTGGGGTGGGTCGTTGAAGAGATGCTCCATGATATTATGCTCTTGGGAGTGTTGGCGGGGGACTGGCCACTCTTCTCACCGGATACTTTCCCTTGTTGTTTGTACAACTTAGTCATGCTTTTCAATGTCTTTACCTTGCATTCGTTAGAAGGAGTTTTTATGTCATTTTCTTTATCTTCCTCCATGAATCTATTGACAAAAGAGGAGTTAAAGCCAATTGATAGTAAATGTTCTTGAAAAATCCCATTAGGGATGCACCCTTTTAGATTTTCAGCATACGCGAGGTTCAAGTTCTTGAAATGTCCTACGAATTCGTCAATGTTCTTGACCTATATGCACATGAAGTCCCCAACTTTCCAGGGCAGAGCAATGAACTGTTTTTTTTTCTTGTCATGGAAAAAATGCAACCAGTGTTTGTATTTCCTTGCTATTTTTGTAACAAACATCTTGTATGTGATGTGCCATGGAAGGAAAGCATGATTTTCCTTGGAGCCAAAGACCATTATAACACTATGATTTTCCTTTTGTTCAAGTGTGCCCTTCTTGTTCAAAAACCTGGTTGCTTGGTCAGACATCTGGGGAGCATCCTTTCCTAACAATAAATATTTCAAAACTGAGACAAAGTCATTAAAAACCTCATATAAACAATGGGAGGCCTTGTGTGTCTAGAGGGCATGGTACCATAATGTTAGTGGCTCGAATTAACAATTTATTTTCTTGGAAAGAGACAGTTTTGGAAAAGGGCAGCAATGCACTATTGTGAAAATCAAGTAGGAAGACATATAAGATTTATTTGATTCTTTGAATCGTGACAGTTGGGAACAAATTTCAATAGAAATTAGCTTGCCCGAATCGAAAATGATTTTTTCGTTGAATGTGAAGTACAAAATATGAATAACCATATAGGAAACACTTCTCGAGGATTCCTATCCTGTTATTCTTGTCAAAAACCAAGCAATTTCTCGGAATGGATTTCTAAAGGAACTTACATAAAACTTCGTTCAATATATTCATGAACTGTTGTTAGGTCTTCTAGGAACTGGGGTAATATGTCCAACCCATTATCATGTTTTTATAGGAACTTTTTGTAGTCTTGTCCTATGAAGGTTAATGTTGGCTCTGACAATCTTAACATCTTGCGAAAAACCTGAGGTGACAAAGAAACAAAAGAATGGGTGCGCAACAGAATTATTCTTTGCCTTGAGACTATCTCCTTACAATCAAAAACCTCAAGGACGTAGCCTGCATGAGCGATTCCATAGGTCCAAATCACTTCGTTTTGGGTGGAATGGGATGAATAGTAAGAGTATGCCCTGGACCACTAGAATTTGTGGTCCTGACATCCAAAGATATTGACTGTATCTCTACAAAACTGTTGTCAACCTACTTCCATAAGTTTACAAGAAAATTTGTTTTCTCCAGACGATGTTTAAAATGAAGAGTTGGAAGGGATAATATAAGGATGCACAAATCTTGGTCCAATGCATGTGAATGGGATATTTCCTCGAGACTTTTTCTCATTAATGACAATTTCGATGGTTGTTGCATGATACATTGTTAGCATTAAAGACTAGTAATTGCATAAATAGAAGTGCGAACATGATGGATACAAAAATGAGTAGTTAAGAATTGGAGATTTCCTGAATGGTCTAACGTGACAACCTGTGTTTGAGATGAACAATTGGAAGGGACAAGATAACTCTGCATATTAATGGGATATCTCCTCGAGTGTTTCACTAATTAATAAAAATGTTGACGGTTCCTGTATGTTGAGATGTTGGCATGAAAGGTTACTAAATGAATATTAATAAACAAGTACGAAGTTTGTGGGGACGGGAAAGAGAAATCAAGGAGTGTCTAATTATCGAAAGAAGTTGGGCAGGATTCATAACATGGTTACAAGGGACAACCATTGGAGGTGAGAGCATGAGGGTCAAATTGTATATATCAAAGAGGGAATGATAGGACAATTCAGAGGTTTATTTGAAAATCGCAAAACTGCAGGTAATGTTTGCAAGACACAAAACAATGGAGGTGAAAATGTGAGCTGCCAATCCTAAACCCACAATCAAAAAAGTGGCTCAAGTATGGAATAGAGAAACGACTCGATAGATTCATTTTCTCCAATATATTGAAACTTGTAATATACATCCCATTGAACCTTGGTCGGGTACAGTAAACAGTGACTAAGAAGTGGATATTTTGTTAACCCTCCAACCCGAGGTACCGCGAAAGAGATTCCATGAAATAAAGAAATATGGAAAGCCATTGGAAGGGCTTCATAATCAGGGTGACAATGGTTCTCCAGGAGACATGACTTCCCGAAGGTCAAATTGTATATAGCGGAAGTTTGTGAATGCAGAATGTGTACCGCGGAAGAGGGGATGATATGGGAGTTTGGAGGTCAATTTGTATGTCAGATCCTTTTTCTCATTAATGGCATGTTTAAGGTTCATGCACGATGAAGTGCTAGCATTTAATCCTGTGAATTTCATTTTCAGAGAGCAAGAAGGGGCCGGTGACAGGGAACAACAAGAAAGGAATCGCTAATAATCTAAAGTAGTTGACGAGGCTTTGTAATAGGGATACAATATACAACTAGCAAAAGTGGGGAGTCCGTGGTCAAATTGTATATCTCAGGAGTGTTGATTGTAGAACATGTAACATGGAAGAGGGCACAATGATGCATTCCTAGGCACAAATTGTATATTGCAAAATTGTGGGTAATGTTTGCTAGTCATGGAACATTGGAAACACAATCCTGAGCCTAGCAGTCCGTCAACCCGCAATGGAAAAAATTTCTAAGTATGAAATAGGAAAAGGGAAAGGCAGAGTCGATACAAAACACATGCACAATGCAATGGATATACAACCAATCTACGCCTAAGTATTGAAACGAACGACGAATGGTCAGGTTTGTGAGGGGGCATTCATGTAACATGGAAGAGGGCATGGTGATGCATTCCTGTGCACAAATTGTATATCGTGGAATTGAGGGTACTGTTTACTAGTTGTGGAACATTGGAAACACAATCCTGAGCCCACCAGTTTGGAAACCCGCAATGGAAAACATGTCTAGGTATGAAACAGGGAAAGGGTAGGGCAGACTCGATACATAACACATGTACAATGCAATGGAGATACAACCATCTTGGGGCTAAGTATTGAAACAAATGACAAACGAATGGGTTTGTGATGCAACATTTCAATGGACAAATTGTATATAGTGGAACTTTGGGCATTGTTTGTAAGTAGAAAGAGATTCAAAACACAATTTTGAGAGCCATCAATCCAGGAAACGACAATCAAAAAAGTGTCCAAGTATTGAATAGGGAAAAGATGGGTCGGAGTTGTTTTCGCTAAGGTTCAAATTGTATTTCTCAGGAGTGTTGACCGAAAAACATGTAACATGGAAGAGGGCGTGATGAAGCATTCCTGTGGACAAATTGTATATCATGGAATTGCGGGTATTGTTTGCTAGTCGTTGAACATTGGAAACACAATGCTGAGCTGGCCAGTCTGACAACCCACAATCGAAAAATTGTCTAAGTATGAAACAGGGAAAGGGCAGGGTAGACTCGATACAAAACACATGTACAATTACATGAAGATAAAACCAACCTGGGGCTAAGTATTGAAATGAACAATGGATGTCTGGGCTTTTGACGGGGCATTCCAACGAAAAAATTGCATATCGCAGAACTCCGGTCACTTTTTGCAAGTCGTGGGAGATTCAAAACAAAAATTTAAGGCCATAATCCATGAACCTGAAATAAAAAAAGTGTCCAAGTATTGAATAGGAAAATGCTAGGCCAGACTTGTTTTTGCTAATATATTGAAATTTGTAATGGAATATCTTCTTTGCATGTTTCTGGACAAGTTCTGTAGGGATGGTTAGACCTCCAGATTTTTTCATATTAATGATGATATTTAGAGTTGTTGCATGGTAGTGTTTTAGTATTAAACCTTTGGTTTTGCATATTTGGAAAGAAGTATGAGGATGGCTGGAACATGAAGCAGTGTCTAGGAATTGGAGATTTTATCAACCCGCCAATAGTAGGATCCAAAATATTGTGAAAAGGTCTCCCCAGAAGACATGAGGCCCTGAAAATCAATTTTTTTCACTCACAACATTTGAATTCATAATCTATAACACAGAAGAGGGGACGATGTCGAATTTCAACAATCAATTTGTATATGGCGGAGGTCTGGGTGCCAATTTGTTTTTGTACCAGTGTGTTCATTTGTCACTAGTAAGACCATAATTAATGTATATTAGGAAGGACATGAAGCCAATGGGGATGGAAGGCAACGAAAGATACTTTGAAAGATTTGTGAGGCTTGGTAGAGTGAATATTGAGAGTTGGAGGAGTCTCTGGTGGAATCGTAGATCATGGAAGTTTTGAGTACAAAATGTATATCATGGAACAAGAAGTAGCAGAGTTCAAAAACGCCAACTCGGCAACTGTGGTCATAAAATTGTCTATGTATGGAAAGGAATAGTGGCCCGACAGTCAATTTGTATATGGCGGACATCCAGGTGCCAATGTTTTGGTACTAGTGTGTTCAATTGTCACTAGAAAGACCATAATTAATGTATGTTAGGAAGCACATGAATTCAATGGAGATGGAAGGCAACAACATATAGTTTGGAACATTTGTGATGCTTGGTAGAGTGAAGTTTGTGAGTTAGAGGAATCCGCAGTGGAATTGTAGTTCACAAAAGTTTTGAGTGGAATATGTATATAACAGAACAAGAAGCAGTAGAGTTCTAAAGCACCAACCCGACAAGAACGACCATAAAATTGGCTAGGTATGGAAAGGAACAACGGTCGGTCAGATTCGTCATGTGAGGATATTGATGGAGATGAATATATGTCAGCCCGCCAATGCTAGAACCCATGACCATAGAAAGGCGACTAAGTATATAACCATAAAGAGATAATAGAGGGGAATAAGGAAAGGGAAAAAGGGCTAAGTATATCATAGTATAACATCTACTATTTGTTTATTAATGCCAATCTTTTCAAACCCCTGGTGAATTATTACTTGTAAAATCATAAATTGCAAGTCACAGTTCTTTGGGTGCAAGATGTATATGATGCAATAGGGGATAAAAGTGTTGGATACCACAAACCCAAGACCCGATGGTCAGATAATTGGCTAAGTAATGAAAGGGACCGAGGTCAATCAGGCCCATGATGTGTAGATATAGATACATATAAGAATCTTCCAATCTGTGAATCCAGGAATGCTTCACAAATTACATTCAAATCCATAAACAATAGAAAGAAAAAAAATAAGCGGACAACTAGGATCATGACAGGCCATTCCAACGAACAAATTGTATATCGCAGAACTCCTGGCACTGTTTGTAAGTCACGAAAAATTTGATACACAGTTCTAAGGCTATCAATCTGGGAACCCGCAATCAAAAAAGTGTCCAAATATGGAATAGGGAAACACTGACCTCGACTTGTTTTTGCTAATATATTGAAATTTGTAATAGATCTACCATTACCTGGGAATATATTCTTTGAATGTTCCTAGACAAGTTATGTAGGGATGGTTAGTCCTCAAGACCTTTTCTTATTAATGACGATCTTTACTGTTCTTGCATGATGGTGTTTTAGAAATAAGAAATTTTTGTTGCATATTTGGAAAGAAGTATGACGATGGGTTGGACGTGAGATAGTGACCAGTAATTGGAGATTTTGTGAAACTACCAATGCGTTTGTATATGGAAGAGGTGTGAGTTCTAATTGTTTCATACCACTGTGTTCATTTTTCACTAGTAAGACCAAAATTAATGCATATTAGGAAGGACACAAAGTACTTTTAGACATCTTGCAATTTTGAGTCCATGGTGGAATTGTAGATCAATGAACTTTTGAGTGAAAGGTGTAAATCACAGAGCAAGAAGAAACAGAGTTTGAAAGCACCAACCCGACAACTGTGGCCATAAAGTTGGCCAAGTATGGAAAGGAACAATGACCGGTCAAATTCATCATGTGAGGATATAAATCAAAATCCCCAATTTGTTTATTAATGT
This sequence comes from Picea engelmannii, assembly GCA_009831015.1. NCBI lineage: Eukaryota > Viridiplantae > Streptophyta > Pinopsida > Pinales > Pinaceae > Picea > Picea engelmannii. Next base: position 109,613 of record ML812253.1, read on the forward strand.
GAATCTTTTCGAATGTCTACTGAGTTCTCAGTAGTAAAAGCATAAATTGTACATCATGGGATTTCTTTGGCTGCAAGATGTATATGAAAAAACATGGGACATAAGTGTTGGATACCACAAACCCGGGACCCGATGGCCAGAGAGTTCTACTTTGGAATAAATATAAAGAGAGTTTTTTATATTTATTCCAATAGTATTCATATTAATATATATTAGTAGATTATTTGTGGTTCAAATTTAAATCATATTCCAATTTGAAGGATTCTATTTGGTTTGCAAATTTTGTTGAAACCAGTAAGCAATAGAAAGAAAGAAAATATGTATATATATATATATATATATATATATGTCGCAAAAAATTTGTATATGCACGGAGATTATCAAATAGAAGAAGTTGTAATATATGGAAGTCATTGAACATGAACATGACAACAACACTTGAGTTTCCTTGTAGTAGTCATTAATTCATTCTATCTACGGGGCCCCGAAAAATGAAAGAAGAACGGGTCCTTCCATTTCTTTCTTAAAGTATAGGGTAGGTGCCACATAAGTATGGCCCATGAAAAATTAATTTTCCATGTAAAATGTAAGGAATGAACAAATTATAATTTATTTATATTGAAGTGTTGGGCAGTAGAAACAAAATCTTGTTTTCCATGTTTAATGACAGACACAAAAAAAAAGTACAAAATAAATAAAAAGCAATACCAGAGATTGGAAAACACCATAAAAAAACCCGCAAATATTGTATATTCAAATAAGTTGGGTTACAAAATACAACCGATATTATTTGTTATAACGACAATGATTTGGCCTACTTCTGACCCCCAAAAAACACTATGTACTATAATGGAGCTTGCGGGAAGTCTTTTATAGATTTAAAATTGACGATTAAATGCTTGATCCATTAAAAACAACGAGTTGAATATCAATTTTAGGCCATGAACTTCATGGTTGCTGCCAACTAGATCTATCCCATCTTTTTGAATGGCTTGTCTCCTAGATTAACACATGAAGGTGGTAGTAAAAGGTTATTTTCATAAACCAAAGCATTGCCTGAACACATGAAACTTATTGCAGAAGGTGGTAGTATAAAGTAATCGTCAAAAAGTGTTGCAAAATCAATAATCCAGAACTCCTTCCCATTGACTTTTTCTCTGAAGTCTGTTTCCACACCCATAAGTAGCTCAAAAAACTTTGAAATAGAAACTTCTATAATTTTAGGATGTCGTTTTAACCACCCATACAGTTCTCCATACTTGTGATGATCCAAATGTATAATTTCCTTCTGATTATATTCGCGAATGAAGTAATACTTGGAGTCATTTTTTAATATTTTAGACCATTTTTCAAGTAAGGAAAAGCATGACTCCTCTGATGGAAGACAAATTATTATGTGGTCTATAGAATTTGACACACTTGCCAAATATATTTTGTTGGAATAAACTATATACTTCAACGAAGGAACATTTTGCAGTCAACCTAAAAGTCTCATCCAACTCCCAGCAAGAAAACAAAGAAGATTAACAAACAAATCTCCAGGCAGTCTTTTCAACCAACCAAAGCATCGAACACAGGGAGAACACTAATTAAAAGACACTTGTTTTTTTTTCCCTATCTCAGTTTTTGTTGGATAATAGAGTTTTTTTTTTTCGCTCAAAATTTATGTCACATAAAACCATTATCTCATCTTTCAATTGGGCTTCAATGGCATCTCTAATTTGTCTTGCATGTCCATGACTAGGAACATTACAACGAAGGCACCTTAAAGACCAACTCTTTGATGATAGAGAGAAATGGGAATAAGTATTTAAAATCAACGCTAGAGGATGACAGTATAATCTTCCATATATTTTGGTTTAATTCATCTTAATGGCATATTCCCTAGACCGTTTCACTCATTAATGCCAATATTTTCGAATATTTTCATTGAATAGTCACTAATAGCACATATTAAAATTCCCATATCCAAGCAGATTCTCAAATATGACAACATGTAACATATGCACAATATTAAAGGGTGACATGACATTAATACCTCTGTGAATGAAATGTTTGTGGATGGCATCATGGTAGTACAATATTGCACTATTACTATCATGATGCCTTTAAAAAGATAAAATAGGATCCAGTAATATTCACTTGTTTATGGATTTTAATGGGAGATGTCCTTGAGATTTCTTCTTATTAAAGCCAATCCTTTCAAACCTGTCTGGTCGATTTTCACATTTAAAAGAATAATTAATGTGAATTGGGAAGGATGAAATGTGGCGGGGATGGAGAGGATAGGAAAAATGATTTTAAACTTTTATGAATCCGGGAATGCGTGAACCCACTAAAATTTGAAGACTCGGCTAAGTATGGAAAGGCAGGTCGAACATACAGAGTCATTGTAGGTAGAGGCAAGGTTGTGATTTCTAGGAGTCCTGGGTTGAAAGTTTTGGGTGCAATATGTATACCCCGATCACGGGTCACTAGAGTTTGTAGCACCTATTCGTGAACAATGTTCATAAAACTGGCTAAGTATGCAAATGAACGGTGGTCGACCATACTCACAATGTGAATATATAAATGGAGATGATGATTTGCCAGTTTTCCATATCGAGAAACTACGAGCAAAAAAATGTAACAAAGTATAGAACTAGAAATGCATAACAAAGGGTAAGAACAAAAGGGAAAAACGAGAAAGTTTAGAAGAAATTGGATAAATACGCAAACGAACGTTGGTTTTTTGGACTCATGCTGTGAATATATAGATGAAGATGATGATTTTTCAACTGGCCACCCCAGAAACCCATGACCATGAGAATGTGCAAAACTATAGAACTAGAAATGCATAATAGACAGGAAGAGCAAAAGGAAAAAACAGGAAAGATTACAAGAGGAAAAAGAAAGGGAGAGAAGAACTTTATCGCTCACACACCAACACCTACTCTCATAACTATGAACCTATATAAAGACATTAACAATGGGGAAAACACTCTCAGCTATGAAATATAATTGGAACCCAAGAAACTCTAGTTCAGACCATAAGAGATATAATTTACATCCATCTTAATACTATTTTCTCGGGAGCCAGCTGTGAAACCATGTAACAAAAGATGCAACTACAGATGAAGCACCCCAACATTGCAAATTTTAGTCAAACAAGAGGAGCCAATAGATAAAAACCCAGTTAAGAAGCACCAAAATGTCCAACTATAGCTGTAGGACCTGAACACTATGCAAGTACCAACCAACCGACCAGGAAATTCACTGCACAAAAGATTGTATCAAAAAACGCGGAGGAAAATGTATTGTAACACATCTATTAACCAAATATTTCAGGCTGTGAGACCTGCCAAGTAAAATTCAAAGTTGGTGGGATCATCCAAAAACTTGCCTCTATGCAAGAAACTAAGAAAAGTGTGGTTTTCCCGGCTGGTATTTTTTTATACTGGGAGCCATAAAATTCCTCTTGCAGTCCATTTTTGTATGTGATCACCATGACCATAGAAGAAGGACTGCAATTTTGTGTTCATCTCGTCCCTGATTGCCAATGTTCGACCCAAAATCTACCTCGACCAGAGCCACAACGATGCACAGGAAAAGGGAATCGTGTTTTGTTTTCACATACAAAGATGTTCTGGAAGAGGATTTCGACCCATGCATCCCCAACAGTCAAATTTCCCACCTACAAACTATAGATAACAAGCGAAGCTAATCACGACACCCAAACCCACCCGTCAACAGAAAACAGTAGAAGGATAATGTTGGACACATAACCTACCCCCATCAAAACCATAGTAATGCATCGCAAAAGGAAATAGTATTTTCTCCTCACATACAAATATGTTCTTGAAAATTATTTTGACTCAGGCATGCCCAGAACTCAAATTTCCCACCTGCAAACTGCAAATAGCAAGCGAAGTTAAACACGGCACCCAAACATGCCCGTTAATGGGGAGAGATAGAAGGGTAGTTCCAATCGCGGTTGCAGAACCCCAAGCGTGAAAAATGAAAAAATACCAACATGTAAACGAGAACAACAACAATAGGCAAATAAGAAATCAATGAACATGGAAGAAGCAAGCATGAACCAATGAACCAACAATTCCGCTCAAGAAAAATATTGCCGACATTGACTACAGAGAACATTGCATATAAAAATAACGCAAGAAAATGTATTGTAACAGGCCTGTTATGTAAACATTCAAGTCTGTCATGTCATTCAGTTTAATATTTAAGTATTTTTGAACTGCTCTATAAACATTTAAGAAAAAATGCAACGTGGCAGATCTCTTTAGTGCAAAAAAAACATTTATTTTATTATTTTATAACAAAAATAAAAATAAATTAGTAACAATAGTTGAACAATAGAGCCTATGTAAAGAAAAAATATGTATTCAAAGGAAAAACTAACATGAAGTCAACTTATAAAAAATTGACTATCTATCTTCAAAACTTTGGAAATCCAAACATTTCAAGAGAAAACCAACTCAGAAATATTGTATATGATAAAAAAACTTTGGATATGGTAACATATAAAACATTGTGAATAGAAAATCCGGCAATAAGACCTCCAATCTGTTATCCAATCAGATCACAACAACTATGGTATTTTTTATTATATAAAAATCAATGTTTTTAGTTCCCTAGTTCTAAGAATAGATATTATGCAAATATTTCTGGTCAAACGATAAACTAATATGAAGTAAACGAATTATCGATCACTATAGTCCCTATACCCCTACGACAGGGACTAATAAATACTCTTTGAAGTCCAAATATATCATCTAAAATTATGAAAATTATAATATTTTCTAAGATTATATTAATATTAAATTAAATATATCATCTAAAATTATGAAAATTATAATATTTTCTAAGATTATATTAATATTAAATTAAATATATCATCTAAAATTATGAAAATTAAAATATTTCTAATATTAAATTAAGAATGTTTGTATAAATAATATATGTATGATGTGTAATAAAATATATGTATAAGATGTATAATAGGATGTGATTTTTCAAGTAAGTTAAATTATTAGTTTATTAAGTGAGGTAGATAAAAGTTTGTAATTTATGTGGAATAAAATATATTTATATGATGTATAATAAGATGTAGGTTTTTCATGTAAATTAATTAATAAATTAGTTAAGTGAGAAACAAAAAGTTTTTTATTATTAAAGTAAGATAAAAATTTGAACTAGTAAGGTGATTTAGTTTTATTTTATCTTTCTAAATATGTTGAGATCTTATTTTATAATTTTGAAAAAAATTAGAATATTTTTTATTAAAAAAGTAAAAATACAATTATATTATAAATATTTAGTATTTTTTTATAGAATTAGTTTTTAATTATTAAAGTAAGATAAAAATTTGAACTAGTAAGGTGATTTAGTTTTATTTTATCATTCTAAATATGTTGAGATCTTATTTTATAATTTTGAAAAAAATTAGAATATTTTTTATTAAAAAAGTAAAAATACAATTATATTATAAATATTTAGTATTTTTTTATAGAATTATTTTAAATTTAAATTTTGAATAAATAATAACCAATTTTTTATAAAATTGTTTGTTGTTTTTTTTAATAATTTTTATCTCCATTTTATTAATTCAAAATGAAATGAATGTTAATATATTTTTTAATTATTTAATTAATAATATTTAGGAATTGCTCATTATTTTTATTAATTTAAAATTCATGTATATATATAATAGGGTGAATGAATTAGAGAGTTAGTGACTTAAGTATTAGACCAGTAAGATATGTTACACCAGTGAGATAATAGACTAGCATAATAACATCAATACTATTAAGTTACATTTTAGAAAACATTAAAATGTTTATTATATAATAAACACTTTAATGTTTTGCAAAATGTAAGTTAATAATATCCACTTTATTATGCTAACCTATTATCTCAGTGGTCATTTCCCACTATCATCTAACCCTTAAGTTTTTAACTCCCTAACTCATTCAAGCCATTTAACCACCAAACCATCAAACTCCTATCCCCTAACCATTAAACCCCTATCCCCTAACATGCTAACCCCATAAATTTAAGTTAAACATGACCTAACAAGTAACCTCATAAATTTACGTTAAACATGACCTAACAAGCTAACACATAAGTAGTTTTTGTGAGGTGATGTTATTATTGGAAAATGAAGCTAAAAATTATAAGTGTTCCATTCATATCATATTTGTACAATTATTGAGGAGAAAGAAAGGATCCACTCATCATTAAAGATATTTTTAAGAAAGTACTTGCATCAAGAGGATCGTTTAGATACTTGAATACAATGATAAAGAAGTTATATGGTGCTAAACATTAGTAGAATGTAAAAGTTCATCCACTATTTTTTACTAGTACTTTAAATGTGATTAATCACCTAAAGTGTAATCATTGGGATGTTTTGACTAGTTACTAATGACTACCCTATTATCTTATACATGAAAAGTGTTATCAAATAATGTTACCAAACCACCTCAATGATCATATAGAATAATAGTAGGTTCCTAGGAGATGACATGAGTTTATTGTTGATTGATTTGATGTTACTGCTAAGATATTGTAGTAAATTATCCAAAATAAGCCTTAGATTTTTCTAAAAGATGTCATATTCATATTTTTCAATAACCAAGTTTGCCTATGAACATGTACTAAATCATGGTATTAAGTTCTATATCCTAAATGCATAAATGCATAAAATATAATATATCTTGACTAAAATATATCATTCACTTTAATTGTGTATGACTATGTTATCTATAGGCCACCCACTTCCAATATGTATCAACATTTGGATTGATATGCATAATATCCTTGATGCCCACATATTTGATTATGTTCTAGTGCATTTTCTCAATCTAATATTGAAGGTCACATAAATATGAACTATGGTAGTAACTTACACTCAAGACAATATTAGTAGAACCAAGAAATTAAATGAAGTTTGGTGAAATAAACCAAGGCCAAGACCAAATTTGTGCCTTATTCATGAGGGTGTACCCATAACTTTAGTTCAAAGATAAGTGCATGGAAAAATAGAAAGAAATCAATAGGGGTTCATTAAAGGTCAAAGGCGGTGTTAATTTTATGAAAATAGATAGGGAAGTGTCAAGGGAGTCATGTAATGTGAAACAAGTAATAAAATCATATTAGAAATAAGTAATTTCATTTCTTTTGAGAACTTGGTTGGTCGTGTTGAAGAAAATCATTGTTCATATTGATGGCTCTTGATGTGAATATGCTTCTTTTTATAACCAAATCAAGAAAAAGTGTCATGGTTTTAGACTAATGCAATAAAAAAATGTAGTCATCTCTAAATGCATGGAAAACATAACAAAAATAACAAGCAAATGATGTACCTGGGAACATAACATGAGATCGAATAGGTCATTTTATCCCACTTATAGACTTAACTATGTCCATTAAAGTAGACCATATGGATCATCTATGTTACTAATGGTCTCCATAAATTTCTTGTGGTCAAAATGAGGTAGGAAGTATGTTACCTTTGACAATCTCTTTAAACCTTATTTGTAGTTGGATATTTGTAACAATGACTAAATTCATAAAGTGATATACAGATGCACCTATTATGTAATCCTTGAATATAACCACCAAGTTTTATTGAGTTTTGATTTAGTGTAATGTGTTTTATGTCCTTCAAGTGATCATTGAACATTTAAAATCAATTTTGTACATAATGTACATCATGGTATTTAGTTTCTTATGTATAAGTAAACTACTTAAATATTATTATTTTTTCTTCACTTTAATTTGACCTATGTCTATATGTAATATGAACAATTATGCTAACCTAGTTAAAATGATAATATTGGTTGTAGATCTCATTTTTTGGTTGGACGATATAGTTTTCATAAAAATTGACAATTAAGAGTATAGTACTGAGGGGAAAGGTATCCCTACATATTCTAAATTTCTCATCTTTCCATCATGCCACATGGACATGCTAGACATATTATTGGGTTTTTCCAAAAAAATACTTGATGAAATCACATACTCATACCCGGTGACAAAAAATTGAGGGAATACATAGAATGTTACATTTTAAAACTATATGTCAAATTTCTAAGTGCAATTTGAAAGAATATGTTTCCTTTAAGTACACAACACTTACCTGGGATTTCACAAATGTTATCTTTTTTCTTTCTTTCCCATCATATAGTTCATAAGTAGCATATTTGAACTCTACATGTCAACCATCATCATCCCAAATATATTTTCTCGAGGATCAACTCCTACTCAATCTTGAATCTCTTATGAAGTTTTGTTTATGTTGTTTAAAGAAAGAGTTAGTGCGAGGTTCATGATCCCTACACTTGTTCAAAGAATTAGGGTATTTCCATCAAGGATGAACACCTTAAAAAACCAGACACAAAAACAGATAAAATATTAGCACACTAGTTCTTTTACATTGTTGAAAACCTTGAGGGAAATAGTACATGGCCCCAACCAACTTGGCCATTTGAGAAAATATATTAATGAAAAATAAAATTTGTAAATAACAATTTCTCATAGTTGATATTCAACAAATGAACCTCAATGCTCTTTAAATAGAGACCATGGACCAATCATGTGATAGGTGATGCATCAATTTAGAAATTAGTATATAAGATAATATGAACCATTGGATCACTTTATGTCTAGAGAATATTGTGACCATTATATTACATAACTACAAATCCATACTAATGCTTTCTAAAGTAACACATGTTTACCTAGAGATAAATTAGACCAGATTGATATTAACTAAATCTTAAGTGTCTAAATATCCCAACATCCCCTTTAATAACAACTTGACATAAGATTGAAGGATTTACAAAGGTGAGACAATAGGATAAGGAAGGATGCATTAGATCCTATTTACCATTAATAACAACATCTATAACACCTATCATAGATGAAGGTTTGGAAAACTCTATTTCTATAATAGGATTTCTGAAAATGTGTGCAACTTGATCATGTCTAGGGAAAAATAACACTTCAAGAATGTGATCATCAACTAACAGCCCCCTCGAAGTGTGCAAGATATATTTGATTTCACATTGCGAACTAGTTAAGGAGGAGCGTTGTAGCTTGGATAGGTTGCAAGAACTCGCTATATATTTTAAAATTGTCCAATATTTATTGAAAACAAATTTTCAGTAAAAGAACAAAAAAGATACAATGGAAAATACAAACATTACACAAAGATTTTTCCCATGGAAACCTTAACCGGGAAAACCAACATATTCTATATTTATTCATTGTGATACATTGTTTACAATAAAATATAAATATAGGAGCAAGCAACATCCAAAACCCTAACCCAATGACCTGGATTAGTCCACAACCCTAATTCCTTAACCGGAAATAGAAAACCATCGTCAAAGAAACCATGTGTGGAAGAAACACTTAAAGGATATAACCCATACCCAACACTCACATTCAGACTTATCAACATCCATAGCAGTCATAGGAACATCAAGTACCCCATGAGGTTTTTCATCTTGTTTGAAGCTCGAGAAAGTGGTTTTGGATTCTTCTTTTTCCTTTTGGCACTATGAACAAGCATTGCGCACTGGTGACATGCACTAGGAACTTCACTGTGAACTCATTTCCAGTAGCAGAGTCTTCTAAATATTTGATCATAAATCCAAAATGGTGATGTGGGTTTTTTTTGAAATTGTTTATGAAGGATAATGACAATGTATTGATTTTTGTCCAAATTTCAACCTGACCCAGTTTGTAATTCAAGAGATATAATTAAAACACCAGTGTGGTGCAAACTGGAATTGCAAACTCTTTGTTTTGCATAGTTGTCGGATAATCACCTTGTTTGGAGGTTGCCACATTTCAAGGAAGGTTTGAATGGTCTCCTAGGAGTTTTTTGGACATGAGGTACATGTGTTCCATCTCCATATGAATCAAGATGACCTATTTCAAAAGGAATTTATCATCATAGACAAAATCCCCAAAATAGGAATTTGTTAGGCTTTTGTTGGAATATTTTCTAACAAGACTCCTAGATGGACGAGGATCTTATGTAACTCCTTGGTTTAGACGTCCTTAGAGTATATAGATATTATTCACTACATATGAAAGGGTTTTTGATGAGAAAAGGGTTGGATTCATGAACCAAGAGAGGAGAGAATTGGAGGAGCTGTTTTAGTTGCTCATGTGTAAGCCTGAGGGCCTGTTCGTAATGACATTTTATGCCATTAAAGATTCATGTGAGTTTTTATTAAATTGTCTTCCATGTGTTTCCCTTTATTTGTTATCTTCTTACTTGAATATATTGCAGACTTTCAGTATCATATCTACCATTGATTGATGGATTCATGAACAACAGAGGATTTGTTTTATCTTTCCCATCAAATTAGTGTTCATTGTTTAAGAAAATATTTATCTTTTGCAGAAAGGATCTCTGTATAATGGATGTTCTTCCTTTTATCATATTCACTATGCTTCTACTCATCATCATATATCCCTTTTTCTTATATACAGTTTGATTGTTGTTGATTTGTAGGATGTTATGAATCCATGCCCAATGTAATGCCTCTGTAGATGTTTTTCTACCCTCTCCCTTTCTTTATCAATCCTTTTGATCCACCTACTCAAACCATTTTAATCCATTTATATTCCGATGGGTACTGGGATTGCACTTACAATGGTCTAAGTGTGACTCTCAGTGCTAACATTTTTTGGTGCCATTTCCGAGGACATAAGTAAAATATCTTCCATGGGAGAACGACAATGATCAAATCCATCTCTTGATGGTAGACAAGAGTAAGACACCAACTTGATTGCAATCTTCTACCCGGAGAATCCAACTTCATCATAGATGAATCTATGGGTGACTCCACTAGTTTGAAATGGACAAGATTCTTTCTCAGAGGTATGCATTTTTTGATTTCTCAAATATATCTAGTTTTCCAAACCCCATGCCTGATAGAAGTGAATGGGAAGGTTTCCTTCCTAGGTTTAAAGTGGAAAATTGGGAAATGCCAACGGAGTTTTTACTAGATTTTCATGAGCGCATACTTAATATGAAAGTTATACATGAAGATGTTTTCATCAAATTTTTTAGATACTCTTTAGATGGAGCATCTCGTGATTGGTGTAGATCACTCTTGGTTGCTTGTATTAATTCACTAAGAAATTTTCATGTTGTGTTTCATTATATTCTAATATAAATAGTTATCTTACAAGGATTTGTTTTGGGAAAGACCTATTTTTGGAAAGAAAGACCTAATTTTGGAGCATGTGAAACAGGTGGCAAGAACGCAACATGAAAAAAAAGAAGGGAAAGTAGCATGGAGGAGGAAAAACAATGTGGCGCATAGAGAGACAAGCTTAACCATGATAGGTTTAGGGTTTTTGACAAGATTGTGATGGCTATAAGATGATAAAATAGTATAAATAAGGACCTAAGAGGTATAAACAAGAGAGAGGATAAGGGATAATATATCCTAATCGACAAATTTGATTAGTATGATTTTATGGGTTATTTATTGTAATAAATCTTGTACAAGAGTCTAATAAGTTAGTTTTTGAGGGTTAGGTCACAGGATGAGGAGCCTCATGTGATGTAGTTTGCCTCATAAAGGGTTATTACACTCAATATTTATTGTATTACTGAATATGTAATGCACACAATACAATATTTTGTAGTAGAATAAGTAAAATAGCATAGAAACTAGATATTTGTGGACATATCCCCAAGAGGGGGTGAACCAAGGTAAAATTTTTGTTATGTGTGATTTTTAATGAATGATTTATTTTCTTTTGATGAGTATATTAAGTAGCTTATGAATGAATGGTTAAAGTATCTTTATAAGCATGCATTCATATAATTAAAGACAAATAAATCAAATATGTAATTGATTGGTTAACAAGGATGATAAATAAGGAAGAAAGAACACAACCACATATCCCCATTCATTCCTAGACTATAAAAACTTGAGTATTGCAGTCACCCATTAAAACTATCTTGGGTGAGACTACATTGTGCATCATGTGTGCAACGTTTCCTTTTGGTTTACTGGGAGGGCCGATAGTTTTAAAGGTTTTTTTTGGAAACCTATTGAAATGAGAACATGGGAAATAGGGGCATTGTGCTCAAAGACATTAATGAAAATGAGACAAGGTTCTCCAACAATATTATTTCTTGTAAGATGTTGATTAAATGTAAGAAATAAGAAGATCCAGGAGGAGTCATTGTCGTAGTTGTGTAGTGCACGAAAGGAGTGATGTTCAGTTGGGCACTCAACCTCCTAAACCAATTTTTGGTGGATTGCAGAGATGCGCAGGATAATGGAACTGAGTTCCATTACTCTTGGATCATCATTCTTATATCCTTCGCAGGGTGGAAGGAGATAAATATTTTAGCTTTCCTGGATAGGAAAGGAAAGTGTTATCCGACCAGATGTGAGTCCCTTTGGCAAGCCAATGACAATAAAAATTAATAGGAAAATAACATAATATTTACAATGTTGTTGGAAGAAATAAAACAACACACAACCAATGTGTGGTGCATTCCTGCAGAGGTATTCCAGGAAACTGAAGGGATAGCCAGGTTGAAGGCATTGGATGTGGATATAGGTCTCAAGGGATCCAAAGAAGGCATGGATGGAGATGCAATATTCGGTCACCAAGGAAGAAATTAACTGGGTAATCAGAGACTGGCCAACACAATAAAATATTCCAGTAGTAAAACCGACAATAAAACTAGCCACAATACAATACAATAAGCCCAAGGAAAATGATGAAGAAGGTTCCTCAGCAAAAATAAATAGTCCATCTAATAACACTAGAAAATATGTAGCATGGAATCAACCGTCAGGAAGTAGTGCAGTACCTAAAAGACCAAGGAGGAAGAAAACAGTGCCAAGGACAGACATCCAACAGGATACATGAAAGGGGGATACATCACAGGATGGTGAATAAAGTGTATAGGTTACAATGAGAGAGGTGAAACCCCCACAGATAAAAAGGAAGATAGTGTAGGTAGAAGAGGTGTTCAAAAAGAGAAAGTATATCACGGAAGACCTAGTCATCACTGTGACAAAGGATGATGTTGAGTTCATCGCGGACATTGTCCAAGACAGGGGGAAGAGGTGGTTTTCATTGCAAAGGAGAAAAGACAAGAGATCATGTCCAAGATCATATAATTCCATGAATCTATACAACAATTATAGATTCAAGCAATACCACATGCCAAAGCACAACAACACAAAAAGACAGAGTGACCCCCTACACAAAAATAAGGAGAGGAGATCGTTCAGTTTCTAGTGAAAGGAATAAACACATTCATAGTCAATCACCAAATGATCATAATGGATGAAGAGAGTGTGCAAAAAACCATGGGAAAAATTGAGCAATTTGAGTTAGTCATGGTGCAAATACCCACCAAGAAAGTATACGAACTCCAGGCCCATATAATGAAAGAAATGCAATCTAGAGCCCATGCGAATGCGACTAACTTAGAGGTGGGTAGGGGAGTCGTCGAAATGTTGCAAATCACATGAAACCAACTAAGCTCAGATAAAGAGAAGGAGAAAGAATGAAAGGATAAGCTTGAGTAGGTGCTAACAATGGTACACGATAACATCGCAGACACCATGCAAGCATCAGAGAGGAGTGCAGAAGAAAAGATAAAAAAATATTTCACAAATGATTGACGGATATAGGAAAGAAATTAAAGATATAAAATAAAATCTTAATCCCATGACTCCTCTTGAGGTTCGAGAACAGAGAGAAAAACAATCCGCACTCCAGATAGCGGAGATAGAAAAAAAAGCGAGGGAAGTCACAGAGTTGTTCAACATAACTACGCAGATTTCGACCATTTTAGAAGAGGATGAAAAGGTCCAACAGTTGGACCAACAAGAGGAGGAAATAAATGTTTCCATGCATAAGTTAAAGCAATGACAAAAAACAATGAGTATCACAGAGTGGTTGAAGGGCATCTAGAAGATCAAGAATCCATGGACAGAGTTAAAGACAATGCAAACACATAAGCATGAAATACAAGCGCAATTGGGACCCCTCCAGGAACATGAAACACATATGATTGCGTAGCTGTAGGAAGAGAACATGATCATGGTACAAGAAAATTCAGAAAGAGGAACATTGCTATAGGAAGAGATAAAAATGCATATAGTCGAGGCGCTAACAGACAAAGTTGCGCAGATGAGGGAAAAAGAAAAGGAACTAGAAGAGAAGTTCCATCATTTGGAAAAGGATGTACAGGGAGCATGTACTACCTAAGTGGCTCGAGACAAGCCACATGTCAGCATTGGGGGCCTATTGGGTGCAAACCTATTTTGAGAAGGAATTTTATTTTGGGTGCAAGCCTATTTTTGGAGAAGGATCTGTTTTGGGAAAGACCTATTTTTGGAAAGTAAGAACTAATTTTGGAGCACGCACAATAGGTGGCAAGAAAGGAACATGAAAAAAAATGGAAAAGCAACATGCAAGAGGAAAATCAACGTGGCACATAGGAGGAAAATCCTAACCATGATAGGGTTATGGATTTTGACAATATTGCAAAGGATATGAGCTGATAAAATAGTATAAATAAGGACCTAGGAGGTATAGGAAAGTGAGAGGATAAGGGAGAATATATCATAATAGAGAGAGTTGATTAGTATGATTTTGTGAGTTGATGATTGTAATAAGTCTTGAAAAAGACTCGAATAAGTTAGTTTTTGAGGGTTAGGTCACAGGCCGAGGAGCCTGATGTGATCCAATCTTCCTCACATATGGTTCTTACCTTCAATATTGATTGTATTACTAAAGATGTAATGCGCACAATGAAAGATTGTGTAGCAGCATAAATGAAAGAGGAAAGAACTAAGATCTTTGTGGACATATCCCCAGGAGTGGGTGAACCACAGTAAACCTTGTGTTATGTGTGATTGTTAATGAATGATTTACTTTCTTTTCATTATTAGCTTATTGATGAATGGTTAAAGTATATTTATAAGAATGAATGTATAAAATTAAAGACAAATAAATCATAAAAGTAATTGACTGGTTAACAAGGACGATGCATAAGGAAGTCAGAACACAACCACAGATCCCTATTCATTCAAAGAATGCAAACACCTGAGTATTGCAGTCACCAATCAAAGCTATCTCAAGTGATACTATACTGTGAATCCTATGTGCATCATTGCCTTCTAGTTTACCAGGAGGGTCGATAGATTTTAAAGGTTTTTTTGGAAACCTATTGAGATCCAAACCTCGGTCAGCCCAATAAGAAGTAAAATAAATAAGAGCTGACATAATCCTTAGATGATGGACCATGGGGATTTTTTATTTTCACGAGATCAATAAGGATTCAAGGTCTCACTATCTGCTATTACCTGGTGGTGGTGTGTTGCACAAAAAATGACTCACATCTCCTAACATGGGAGGTCCATGTGTCACCCATCGATGGTGCCATGTGTCACCTCATTTTGGAGTTTTTGGGAAGAGCTTCATAGGAAAAATGGGTTCCATGTGTTGAGAACCAAATATCGAAATAGCATAAAATCCTTAGAATAAGTACTCAACGCCTTGAAAAATAGACAATTTCAGATCATAAGCCTCTTTGAGGGGGAAAATTCCTTATACACCACATAAATTTACAAACACAAGATAGTCCAAAATAAAAAGGTCTCCTTGGTATATATCAAATACTAGGAGGTACAATTAACTAATGGACCCAAGATGACATAAATAAAATAACAATACTAATGTAATATGTCCCAATTAAGGGGTAATGTGCCATTATTTAGGGCTTAACATTCCCCTCCCTTTCCGACAAGTGTTGTCTGCGATGATTGAGTAATTATGGATGCTTCTATATAAAAGACTCATCGTCCCAAGTGGAATCTTCAACATATAGTTTCTTACACTTAATGAGATACACTGAAATGGATCTATTCCTTAGCTGGTGAATTCTTGTGTCTGTGATAACTTCAGGCTCCAATATGATTTTTCCTTCCTTGTCAAGTTATGGTAATATAGTTTGAACTAAGATATTTTCACCTATAACCTTATTTAAGCATGAAACATAGAAAACTTGGTGTGCTTGCAAAGATGTAGGCAACTCCAATTTGTACGCCATAGTACCAATATGTTGCAACACCTTATAAGGGCCATAATACTTTGGTGATAATTTATTATCCTTATTATCTTGTTTGAGGGACATCTGTTTGTATGGTTGTAGTATTAAAAATA
>ML812254.1:0-21932 GCA_009831015.1 Picea engelmannii
GTACGCTTGTCGCCGGAGGGGCCGCTCATTCGGCCCCCTCCGTCATTCCAGCTGCGAAGCCCGAGCCTGAACAGCGTGAAGCTCAGAAGAATCTTCGACGCCTTCGACAGTAATGGCGACGGGCAGATCTCCGTCGATGAGCTCGGCCATGCCCTAGAGAGGCTCGGCCTGCCTATCCCATTTCCCGAGCTGGAATCAACCGTCCGCGACTCCTTCAAGGCTGGTTCCGACGGCCTGGACTTCGACGGGTTCGCTGCCCTGCACCGCTCGGTGGCAGAGCAACTGCTCGGCTACGGCGCCACGACGACGGAGGGCGTGACGGGGGAAGAGCAGGAGGAAGAATTGAAGGAGGCTTTCCGGGTGTTCGACGAGGACGGCGACGGTTTTATCTCTGCCGCTGAATTGAAGAGCGTCCTGAGTAGGCTAGGATTGGCCGACGTGGACGATGTAGAACAGATGATTTGCCGTGTGGATCAGAATTCCGATGGGTTCGTCGATTTTCTGGAATTTAAGCATATGATGACGACGCAGCGTGTCACGGTCCGTGGTTCTTGACGCCGTCATGTGAAGAACAATAATATGAAGTATAATACCAAGTATATATTTGATTCTGGCAGCCTCCTATTTTGTACCAATTAATGAAAATTAATAAGTTTTTAAATAAAGACAAAATTAAAATCAAAGTCTCTTTTCTTACTTTCCTATTTTAATTTTATGGATGTTTCTTCCTAATCACCTTTTTCTAATCTCCTTTTTTATCACTTTTTTCATCTATTTTTCCTCTATTTTGAAAGGTGAAATTTACACAAAACATTATATTTTATTGTTCAAAATTTATTTTTGAATGCAGAAATAAATTCAGTATGTTGAAAATTTCTCAGAACATTTAGATTTTACAGAAATAATCACTTAAATTTAGGAATCCAACAATTTCTAACAGATTTTAAACATATATCCCCTAAAAAAATATTCATTTCATAAAATCTTTAATCTACTACTAAATAAAATGCTATATACCTTTTTATAATTATTTTTTAATATTTAATTTTTATCAAGTCTGTACAATATTATTTTTATAAGACAAATATTTTGATTTTGCTTTTTTCCTAAAAGAAAAACATAACTTTGATATAAAAATTACAATTGTGAGGTCCATGAGCATTAGTCCCAAAGGGAAGTACACCCTAAGTGGTACTAATTAGGCTAAAAAAAAGGGTCTTGCTTTTAGTATACCGAGAGTCGATAGAGATTACATTATAGTTTTATTAAACAAATAAATAAGAAGTTAAAGGTTGTTAAGTGTATCATGCTTTAAAATGGTTTTTTTTTTGGCCTTCATGAAATTAAGAGAGAATAAAGTGGTTTTCCATTACATTTAATCAAGCCTTGGAAAGTTGGTATATTGCTTGATTTAGCTCTTTATAAATATGGAAAAAATTGATGTCTTGGAAAAGACCAACTATAGTTTTTACCTGCTTTGTTATGGTATGTAACTTAATATTTTGAATTTGCATCTATCCACACATCTACTGTATGATAATCAGAGAATCCCTAAAAACATGTAGTCAAGTTCCCCCCTATCCAAGACAAATTTCATTAAATATGAGTCATTAAATCTCTTTGATGGTTGGTTCCACGGCCCAGATTAGCTTTTAAGAGGAAATAGTGAGATTCAATAAGATAATAAGTAAAATGGATGCTAACGGTCCTGTTTTGACCTTTGTAGGGACCATCAAAGTGGCCCCAAGGCTTGGAAATGTCCACGTGTAAATTACCAATAATCCTTGGTCTTAATGGTTTTTGAGCCTCTTTAAAAAGGGGGGAAGTAAACCCATTACCTGAGTCGGGAGCTTAAAGGTCAAAGGAAGGGAATCCAGAATCGTTCCTTGCTAGCCAGGGTCCCCATAAAATAAGATAGGGGATTGCTCGAATATTTTCCATCTCCAAACTTGTAAACCAAGAATGTAGACAATTATCAATGTTATCTTTGTTCCACAAATGTGAGAAACCAAGAGACTTTTAAATCTCTTCCCAAGTTTGTTTGCAATAAGAACAAAATAAAAAGAGATGAGCATTTGTTTCTTCCTAACAATAGCAAAGGGGGCACCTATTTGGTCCCACCTTACCCCTTTTTAGGAGGTGGTTCCACATCAAGACTCTATTTCACAAGGCTAGCCACATGACCAGTTTGGCCTTAAGCGGTGACTTAAACTTCCATAGTGACTTCCACCACGACCGGACTTCTCCATCACATCCATATAGAGCTTGATATCCCAACTTAACTAAATAATTACCTCCTTGTTTTTTCTATCCCCAAATAAGCTCATAATTGTGGTCGCTTAACCAAATATGGGCCCTATGAAGCTTTGAAACAAATGTTCCCCAAAGCATTGCATACTCGCCTTCTAGATCAAGATTAGTTGAACTCATTCACCCTTTTCTCTACAATGAGGATGCATCAAGATTATTGATCAAACTTAGGGTTGGCCTTCCATAGTCTCGTAAGTAAATAACCAAATTCTTGGGAAAAAAAATGTTTCCACTGCATCCCATGTTAGCATCAACTCCAATTCGAACTTGATACATGTTACCCACATGCCAAGACAAATGGGGCCCTATAACTAGAAAGGAAAGGTAAAGTTCCTTCCACTAACTAGATACTTTTTGGATAGGTTTATGAACTTTGCTTATCTAATCAATCTAGGAATTGGGAGCTATATACTTTTGTTTTAGAATCCTACTCCAAAGATTGTCCTTGGTAAAAGCACCCCATACAGATTGTGTTGCCAAAGAATGACCAAAGAGATGTATGTTCTTTAACCCCCACCCACCCATAGCTTTTGGTCCAACCATCTTTTACCATTTGAACCAGTGGAAGCCCTTGTACTCACAATTGCCTTGCCACAAGAAATTGTAACAAAGCTTTCATATTTTCTCAAGAATACATTTAGGAATATGAGCGAGGGTATGCCAATAAACTAGGATGGCCTCAAGAACTGACTTTACAAGCACCAAATGCCCCCCTCTAGAGAGCCAATGGTCACACTAGTGGCTGATTTTTTTCTTAGTCTTAGACACCCACCACAGGTCATCTTTCCCATAACAGTTGGGTTTTAGATAGAAACCTAGATACTTGAGACCAACACCAATATCCTATTGAGGAAAAGTAAATTTTCTAGCAAAATACATTCTTTGATCCTCAGTAAACGATGACATGCGCAACGCTAATTTGGATTATTTCACTTCCATTCCAGTGGTCATATTGTAAAGGTGAAGAAGCTCCTGGATTTGTTATCCTTCTCTACCAGACCCAAACAAAAATAAAAGTACCTAATCCATAAAAACCAGATGTGTTAATGTTTCATTCCAATCAAACTCCCTGAATGGACCTTACCCGTCTTACCTCTAATAAGGATCGACTCAATTCTTCATCCACTAGAAGGAACAAATACAAAGAGAATGGACAACCCTGACGAAGGCCCCGAGTCAGCTTAAAAAAATTGGAGGCCACTCTGTTGATCAGGACAACAAATGAAGGAGTTTCTACACAACACATAATTCAATGAACAATTAGCAAGGAGAATCCTAAGTGTAGAAATAACAAGTGGATATACATCTAGGAAAATTTATCAAAAGCCTTGGGAAAATCCAATTTGATTACAACAATAGGTCAATGAGAGAGCTTTGTGGAGTGTAATCCCTCATGAGCGGTCATGATAGCCTCGTGAATCTACCTTCCATCGAGAAAATTGAATTGTTCATCAAAAATATACTCTGAGAGTAAAGGATTCAATGTCTCAACAATTACTTTTTCTATAAACTTGTAAATAAAATTGCACAATGATATTGGGTGAAATTCAACAAAGGTCTTCGAGCAGTCTTTCTTAGGGATCAAATATGAGAAGGTAGCATTCATTCCAGGAGCCATTCATCCCAAGGTGTGTACCTATTCCACAACCCTCAGTAATTCATCACTTATTAAATCGAAAAACCTTGTATAAAATTCAATTGTCCACTTGTCCAGACCAAGGCTTCTATCCTTTTTGAAAGTCTGTAAAATAGCTCCCAACTCCTCTTTAGTAACTCGACTAAACAAATCCTCATTGAGGTACTCATTGATCATTCTTGGGAAGAAAGAGATGACTTTCATAACTTCAACAAGGTTCTCCCTCTTAGGTTCAAACTAATTTTGAAAAAATTGGACACCAAGTTCCGACAAGCCCTTGAAATCTCGGATACTATTTCCTCCCTAGTATTTAAGTTCCCAAATTGTGTTTATAATCATGTGATGATTAGAATAAGAATGAAAAAACTTGGTGTTATCGTTCCTTAATTTGAGCTAGGTGGCTCAAATTTTGATTTGTCGTTGTGCTTCCTTTTCCAAGGGCAACTTGGTCATGTGAGCTTCAAGTGATCCAACCCTAGAAATTTGGTCCTTATCCATAATGATCTTTTCGATTCAAGACATGACCTCCTCTAGATATTTTTCAACCTCAATCAATTTATTGTCTCAAGTTCAGAAAATCTCCCCCGCCCAGGCCGCCACAACCTTCTTGACAAATTTAAGAGTCAAAACAAATTGCTCCCGAGTAGAAAGATCAGAATTAGGATCAAAGGTAATCCAGTGTTCCTCAACCATGCTAGTGAAGTCTTGCTCCTTCAACCACTCAGGGTTGAATTTAAAGGGTGTTACGGGCTTAAACTCCTCATTATCCAGCTGAAGGAAGATAGGGAAGTGGTATGAACACCTATTCGAGTCAACCCAAGACTTAATCCTTAGTACCTAATTCAAAACCTTATGATGTACAATGAACCTATCCAACCTTTTATGCACCCCATCATTGCCAACCCTATTATTGCTCAACATAGGACTGATTTTGAGAGGAGCTATATTGATAAATCCACCAACTTCCAGATGATTTGCAAATAATTTTTCTAGTCGATCTGCTTAAGCGAAAACACCCCAAACTTCCCTTCTATTCAACGTGAAATTCAGGTCACCTCCAATAACTATTTTTTCTAACTTTAAACATTGAAAACTTAAGATTACATCCCAAAACTGTTATTTGTCATCATAAGGCCTGTAGAGATTGATCATAGTGAGGGTCTTACCAAGACTCTTATTTGTGACCTCAATACCTAAACTTGAAGGAAAAGCAAAGGAATTCAACAAATAAATAGTTAAGGTCCACCTAGTAATTAGTCCTCCAAAGTAGCCATTAGAGTCAACAACTAAAAAATCTCAACCCTTCAAAACTTTCTTCAAATTCACCATCAAAGAGTCCCCCCTTCCCATGTTTTCTTATAGTAGAAAAACGTCTAGTTTGTTTGCATCTACCAATCACTTTAGGGCCAATTTCTTGGCTTGGCCCCCCAACCCACGAATGTTCATAGAGAGAATCTTCATGGATGGACCGAGCATGGGCCTCAACCTGCTCTAAGGGCCCCAACGATATGTTTGTGTCTGCATTGATTAACCTCCATTATAGCTTTCTCTTAATCCCTTCTGAGGGTTGAATTTTTGCCCACCGGAGCAAGACCAATATCCCTCAGTGAATTAATCCCCAATCCCTTTAACTGACCACTGATGAAAGAGAGAGAAACCTTCCTAGGATATAACTAGTATGGGCCTCCTCCTCTAGAATGAGAGGAGGAAGAGTTAGAAATTGGTCAAATACCTTGATCTTGGTTAATGAAGGTGTTGGAATATGGTTTAATACTGAGAGGGGGGTGAATCAATATTAATAACGTTTCACATTTTTTAAATAATTATTTATTAACTTTATTGATCAGCAAAATATTCAGTAAATAACATCAATAAATATAAACTTAAATTACAAATTACAAGTTTTATATGAAGATTGATTTAGAGCACCAACTCTAGGAGACAACAATCCCCTTGTTTAGGGCACCAACCCTAGGAAGCACCAACTCCCTTGCTTTAGGAAACCAACCCTAGGAAGCACCAACTCCCTTGCAATAAGGCACCAACCCTAGGAAGAACCAACTCCGTGATTTTTAGGGCTCCAACCCTAGGAAGCACCAACTCCATGATTTTAGGGCTCCAACACTAGGAAGCACCAACTCCTTATTTTTATAGTTTAATTAGCAAGGGATATTAATCATTCCTTGCTCCTCCCTTCCACCTTCACTTCATAAGTATATTTTTCTTTCTTCCTTGGACTCTGCACTTGCTTTTGATCTTCTGATGTAGACCATAGAGACGTTTTCTTCTCACCATTCTTTCTTGTTTATATAGTCTTCCAACTGGTGTGAATTTGAACCATTACGTATTTTGACAATGAACCATTGTACCCTTTCATTAACAGAAATTGATTTCTTCCTTTATTAATTTTAAGTAATCAGATGACTTTGGTTTTTCTTCAATATCTTTTTTATGGTAAACTATATGAAGAATCATATTCTCAAATCGTACTGGTATGTAGGCTTATTTATCTTTGTGGCCGAAATGGTGAACAAGCTTCTTTAGCCTCTATCAATCAGTAATGGTGTTCTTCTTGGGTTTCCAATAGGAAACAAAGTTAAGCCCCGAGTGATTTTATCTTTCATTTATGTAACCTCAGGGTAAGTCTCTATTACAAAAGGTTTTTTTTCGACCCTGAGACTCGCGAACTCACATATCTTTTATGGTGTCATCAAAATGCACCTCCAACTTCTGCAGCGTCAAATATGAACCTATGCTTAGAAAATTTTCAAGTGATTTTTCTCGAGTTCGCAGAATCTCGAACTTGTGGACTCATATATATTTTATGGTGTCATCAAAATGCACCTCCAACTTCCGCAATCTCAAAGATGAATCGATACTTAGAAAATTTTCAAGAGATTTTTCTCGGGTTCGCGGGCTCTTGAACTCAGGGTTCATGGTTGGGGATTCAACCCTGAAAGAAAACAACTACAATCATCCACTTGAACTAACCCATAGGGCTTGTAATTACGCCGAAAGGCGTATACCTATTGGCAATGGGCACGATTAATGACCTTTTAATTTAAAATTCTAATCTAATGGCTAACAATTGAAGATGTTGGCATATTCTTAGTCGTCCTTCCAAATCATTGAATGTGATTTACTCTTAATAATGTAGCACCATATAATTGCCACGTTTGGATTATTAACAGGCACTACTTCAACTTCCTCCTCAGCTGTCTGTGCGTCTCAGTTGTCCGCGTGTTTCATATTCGATGGCCGCAGCAAATCGGCGCCGGCAGCATTGCGAGCCTCGCGGTGCGCAATTCCATCGGCGAATTGGTTCTGTCCACTGTTGGGGTAGAGTTGAAGGCGTTGCATCGCATTCCCTCCACGAGGCTTACGGTCAGTTTGGTCCCGACACCGGATTTTAAGAGGGCGCACGGGATTCATCAGTGGTGGGCGTCGGATCTCAGAATTCAGTGCAGCGAATGCAGGATTAGCGAAGGACCGGACCACTTGAAATAAAACGCCAAGGCCAAAGCAAATAAAATGCCTGTAGGTTGCCTGGTTTTAACAGGGTAAATTGTAATGTATTGTAGTCTCTATATCCGTATTGTAGATCGGACTGTGTCTGCAAGGAATAAGCCGATATTATTGAGCTTGCATAGAATATATGCACATGCTGAGAAACAAAGACGAGATGTGTGGCAAAGGGAGCAGCATCCGAATAACCATGTAGCGATGATCTTGCATTGGGGGCATATATTAAGTTTGCCAAAATAAACCAATTTTTTTCGCCTGGTTATGTTTTAATACAAAGTGATTTGTTGCGTGTTGTGAATAACCAGAGGATTGCTTGGGGTCACTCCCCGTCGATTTGATGCATCACCACTGATACCTTTCGGCATACTCAGATACCTTTCGGCATTCTCAGTCACGAGTTAGTGGCTGTGCTAGTTATCCAACTATATAAACAAAAATATAAATAATAAGTTTGAAAAAATCCTCAATATTATTATTTTTCATTTTTTTTAACCTTAAAACCACTTTTTTAATGAGGAATATACCATCATTATTTATAAATTAATTCCAAAACCACCTTTTTAACCAGGAATATACAATCATTATTTATAAATTAGTTCCAAAGACTCATTATTTATCAAAGTAGTATACTTCTTATCTGAGTGCAAACTCTCTTATTCATAAGCTCTATTCAATCCCCCATAGTTACAGTAGCTAAGGAGTGATATGCAAAGGCTGTACATCCTCTTGATTCTCCCTCACGAAGAGATTCTCCTTATTTAGTGTTTCTTGAACATCACCTTCGGAGTTCCTTGATTCTGAAGTTTGTTGTAAATCCTCCCCTTCTTCGTCAGTTTCTTTGAGCTTCTGCTGCTCAAGATGTTGATGTTGCCAACTTTTTGACTTAGGCCTTTACCATATTTTTTTTTTGTAATATGACATGAGCATGTGGGCAGCAGGTATCCTGGAGGTGCCCTGTCTGTTCACAGTTTTGACATGGGAAAGTTGTATTCTTATGATACAGAATCTAAGTCCATATGGAGTCCGGTATACCTCTACTAAAGTCTACCTCAACACAGATACTAGCATGTGTAGCTAAACTTGCCTGAGCTTGCTAGATATTTGTTTTAGTATATATGCTCAATTTATTTCAAATGTCCTCCAAAACTGAAAAACTCAAAAAATGTAAAGGCAAATTGAGCAACCAAACCCCTATAAGAATTCAAGGATTCTGGTCTGGCAAAAAAAATTAAGATCAAAATATGAAAACCATCTCACTAAAAACTGTCTTGCTCTGCTCCAAAAGCAAGGTCCATCCTTGAACACTTTCTCTGACCCCAAAAGCAAGGTCCATCCTTCAACACTTTCTAATAGTCATAATATTGAAAAGAGAATAATAAAAAACCTTTTAGAATAAAGAGAAATCGCACACTCTGTTGTCCAATTTGCATGTATCCATTTATACAAAACTGTGGTAGAAGGCCAGAAACCACTGAACCCATGGATAACTACACTGTCTTTATAGCTGGAGTAGATATGGCTGATTTCCTCGGAAGCTACATCCAACAATAATGCCTATTATAGCTTGTTCACAATGTATGTACAAAGGCATAAAAGAATTCGGAGCAAATGGGGTAGTAGCCTTATTTTTAAGCAGAACAAGGATTTGTATGATGATGTTGCATTCTTACCCACAGCGCCTCCACACAACTGTAAAGCCAAGGATGGATTCCCTACATATTTTATATTCAGACCGCATAAGTTGATCCTAACGCTACATACCCTCGTAATCGTTGGGATACCACAAGGATCCCCACTTTTTCTCGAAGATTATTCTTGAGTGAAGGAGGAATTAGAAGAATCTACCAGCATGGCAAGGAATTCCCTCCTATAAACCTTACAAAAATTGGAAATCAGTGCCCACCACAAAGACCCGGATCGGTGGTCTCTTCTTGGCAGATGGAAGCACCCAGATCCAGAATGTCTGCACATCTCTTATCCACAATACCATGGACAATTCCTTCCTTGACAATGGATTAAAAAAAAAACAAATACCAGATCTAGATTAAGCACTCCAAAGACAGCCACAGTTGTTATTCAAATCTTGTGTATGCACAGTCCTTGCAAATTGACCGGCTCGAAAGCATACTCATCAGATTGAACATCCTTGGAAGGAAGGAATTCCGCAAAGGGCAGAGAAAGCGACAAGGGTTTTTCAAAAATCCACTGTGAGAAAGAGGCTCGTCGGTGACCTGAAACAAGGATTGGGGTGACAACCCTGGCAGATATGCAAACAGCGAAGGCACCCTCATATTATTCAGATCTGGAATTCGAAACCCGCAACTTGTCGTCCAAACCCTCGGATCTGTCTTCACTTTCCGCCTAGTCTCAAAGAACCCTCGATCTCTTGTGATAATGACCAGACGGAAACAAGATCATTCTCCAGAACCGACCGTAGCTCAGCCCTACGTTCCGAGACTCTGAATCTTTCCTCCACGATTGAAAACCAGCGATCCTCTCCTTCCAAAATCGCGCTAAGGGGAATCGATCCATGGATCAATCCGCCGACTGTGACCGCCATCTCCAGAAGCCCTAAGCACAATAATTCCAGTATATGCAGCGCACAATGTTTCCAATGGGAGTAGGCTAACTCAGGAGCAATCTTTCCTCCCGAGCCTACTCCCTCCGGCAGTTAGCTTTCCGCTTTCCGGCGACTGCACTATCCCTCAGACGCTGCCGTTTGTCCGTCACCAATGACCATAAATGTTGGAGCATGCTTGGGCCACCGTCCTCCAGCCCAGATCACGGAACGAACGCGAGCAGTGGATCACTTCCCAAGACTGTCATTTCGATTTTGAATTTTGAACGTCCCGCACATAGCGATCGATGAATTTTGAACGTCCCGCACATAGCGATCGATTTTGAATTTTGAACGTCCCGCACATAGCTGCGGGTTGTTTCTTATTTTTGAGCTAGCCTGTAACTACCGGCTCACAACAATCTTGAAACGAATGGATGTTACAAAACGCCAAGCCGACCGCTGGCTGGGCGAGAATATCGATTGTTGCAGAAAGAAAGAGACAAAGAAATTATGTGACAGAAATTCAAGATTGGCTTGCATATCAAAACCCTATTTCCATCACGAGCAGCCATGGCGAAAGAGCGCTTCATATCGACATGCAATTTATCATCTTCTTTTTCTATTTCTTCACCGGATTCGACGGCCTACTCGGCTTCCTCCGACGACATCACGGACAGCGGCAATTCTTAATGGGGTTTCTCCCCTCCACCGATGGCAATGGCGGCCCTCTCTTCCACATGAAGTCTCTCAGAGAAAGCCTCCCTTCACGCAAGTAAGTCTAATGGAAACCGTACATCCATTACGAAAATCGCTGTCTTCGTTTTGAACGGGGGCTGCGGCAATCTTTTGTTGATTTTGGCTGTTTTCTGCGTAATTTGCAGGAGGGATTTGTCCAATTATTTCACCGGCAAGTCGCAGTCGTTTACGTCTCTCGTAGATGTGAAATGCATGGAAGACCTTGCCAAGCCAGAGAAAAGCTCAAGAGTTCCCATAGCTGGGAATCGACGATGCAGTCATCCTATAATAATTACGCCTAAAGGCGTATACCTATTGACAATGGGCAGAATTAATCACCTTTTAATCATAAATTTCAATCTTACGGTTCGCAATTGAAGATGCTGGCATATTCTTCGTCGTCCTCTCTAATCAATGGATGAGATTTTAATAAATTAACTTCAGCTCATTTATAAAGACGTCCGTTTATGTGATTATTTTTTCACATTTACTAAATCAAATTAAAAAATTACTTGAAATCAAATTAAAAAATTACTTGCTCATCACCAGATTGCCACGTTCAGTGATTAACAAATAACAATAGACAGATGCGTATCGGCGGGTGGATGTAAATTGCTGCCGTTTCATTTCTGTTGAATTGGATGCGAATTAAAACGTTTTACAGTGCGCCGTCATTTTTTTTTACAGTGCGTCGTCATGTGAAATTATTGCGTGTGCATTTGAAATTACCATGGCGTTTCAAATTACTGCGTTTGCTTTTCAAATTTCTAAGTGAACTATGAAAACGATGTATGCTCTTATCATCAAATGTTGTGTGTACTTCCTTTGCCGTTAGCCGATTTCATTAATTTAACAAAACAGTAAGAAAATAAATATGTTCGCAAAATTAATATGCCTTTCGGCATTCATCAGCCACAGTCACAATTATGTGGTTGTGCTAGTATAATAATCAGACCATTTGATCATCAATAATTCACCGGCAAGTCGCAGTCGTTTACGTCTCTCGTAGATGTGAAATGCGTGGAAGATCTTGCCAAGCCAGAGAAGAAGCTCAAGAGTTCCCATAGCTGGGAATCGAAGATGGAGTCATCATATAATAATCAGACCATTTGATCATCGATAATCTAGGCAGGCTCAGCCGACTCCATTGAAATGCCCCGCAACGGTTCCCTTCGCCTTAAGATGTTGCGGTTCCCTTCGCCTTAAGATGAGCAAGAAAAGTGGTCGTTTAATACCTCGCAGGCTACTGCTATCACCTCCGAAACAAAATATACTAGCACAGTCATATAATTTATGACCGATAAACGCCGAAAGGCTAAAGGAAAATTCTGAAAACAGTAAATTCGAGCCAACGACCTTCAAGCTCGCAGTGAACTGCCGACGGAGATTGATACCCCGTTGCCTTATTCTTATTTATTCTTATTTCAGCAACGCCATGGAGATTGATACTCGTTGCCTTATTCTTATTTCGGCAACGTCATCCAAATCATTAGTCTCGACCTAAGATCTCTATATCGACGCAGAAATGAGTGACCTGAGCACTTTTCCCAACTATTCAGAGAGGAAGACGGAGAAGACACAAAGGCTGGGGAATGAAACACTCCACGCTTATGCATAAAATGAAACGCTCAAACATGGTAAGTTCAAACGTTAATCATTCAAACATAGTAATTTTAAAGGTTAATCATTTAAACTTGGCGATTATATGGTGCTAACTTAATTTCTTAATATGATTAGGTAAATGTTAAAAAGTAAACATCTTAAAGGATACATTCAAAAATACAAGGAAGTTATGAAGAGTAAATCACATTCAGTGATTTGGGAGGATGACTAAGAATATGCCAGCATCTTCAATTGTTAGCCATGAGATTCAAGTTTTAGATTAAAAGGTGATTAATTATGCCCATCTCCAATAGATATACAAAAGCTCATAACGCAACAGACCATACACTTATTTACAGATCAGTACCCAAAAACGAATGCTGAATAGTGTACATAATACTCAAAATGAGCCTCTTTTATTGATTGTAAACTTCTCAAACGCTGATGGATTTCGATTCGGGCGCGGAAGAAACCCCATCTGATGTAACTTATACTTGAATGCCAAATCTTCAAACGACTTTCGTTTTACAATTAATGTAATACATATATATGTCTTAGCAGTGTTGAGCCGAAATGGAATTCAGAATCAGATGGGAATCTTTGTCAAGAAAACGCCCCTTACAATATTTTCTAGCGGTGTTGTTATTCTCTTCTCATTTATCTATTCATTGACATAAATATTTGTATGGTATAAGTTAATTTTTTTTAAGATTATTCACAGATAGAATAGAATGCAGATACAATTAGAATAGAAATATGTCTTAGTCTAAAGGTTCTAGTTTTGGTACTTTTTTATCCAGATAGAATAGAATGCAGATACAATTAGAATAAAAATATGTCTTAGTTTAAAGGTTCTAGTTTTGGTATTTTTTATTGGGGATATTTTTGTTTAATTTTTCTCTTGATTAGGTGAAAAAGTGTTGAATTTGCAAATTTGAGTGGCTAACTCTGTATAATCTGAGTGTTCCATGGATTTTTCAACAAGTTGAATCTATTTATACATTCAGAAATGTAATTTAAACATTAGAAAATTGAGCTTGCCAATGCTTCCTCTTTCCATTGCAAACTTCAACAACTATAATTTATTGATATTTCTCTGTGCATGTTTTTGAAGAACCTTCTAATGGAATTTGATCAGCTATCAAAATTAAATATGTTGGACATGAATGAGTACTTATCTATAGGAAAAAGTGCTTGCACTGAGTTGAAGACAAGATGCAAGCCTACAGGAGTTGCAACAATGGGAAAACCCTCAAACTATAGCAAACATTTAGCAGGAAAGTGGCACCCTAGGGAATTTGCAATGGACTATAAATCCTTTGATGTCGATGTTTGTACCATTTGAAGTTCTCTTTCTCTTTGTAAAATAATATATATTGCAAGAAATTTAAAAAATAATTTACTTTTGTTTTTTCAAAACAGACGAAGTATCAATAGTGTCCATACACGTTTGTATGTAATATATGAGTCAATTATGAACCATAGTCAAAATAAAGCTACCCAAAATCAAATTGTTTCTTAATCAAGATAAAATATTTTGATTGATTAAATCGATACAAAATTTGGTTCAGTTGGAAAAATAGTAAATATAAACGGGAATGACTATCGTTATCTTGAAGTAATAACCTAGCTAGCCCCATCGGATAACACAATTAGTGAGAAGTGTGCATTCTCTCTCTGTATCAGGGGAGGTCACAAGTTCAAGCTTTGTGTCTCTGGGGTTGTAGTTTAGCACCCTTACCATCCACAAAAGTCAAAAATATTTTGGGATTGTGGTTTAGCACCCTTACCATCCACAAAAGTTAGAAATATTTTTATATATACTTGTAAGAGTAAAAACCTTTAATGGTTAAAATGGTATATTTTCTAAGTTTTCAAAACATGAAGAGAGCTCTCATATAGTTACACTGAAAACCAAAAACATGAAGAGAGCTCTCATATAGTTACATTCAAAACCAAAAACATGAACATATGAGATTAGAAAAAAAAATAACTATTAGTATTTCCTTCTCATCTCATCAAAATAAAAATATGAAAAAGTTAATGATGATCATTTAAAAATTTGGTTCAAATATCATGGATATAACAAATCTATCATAACTATGTATTTATTGAAAATGAAAACCCTTTTACAAACTTTTCATTTGATTAAACTACCATAAGCCTAACAAAACCATCATAATTAAAACCTTTTACAAACATTTCATTTGATTCAACTACCATGAGCATAACAAACCCATCTAACTATATATTTATAGAAAATCAAAACCTTTTTACACACTTTTCCCCTATTCCTCTGTTTTAGATTAAAAAAAAAGTTTTCCACCTCTTATACTTCTTACTTTTTAATAATATTATTCAATGGGCATTTATTTATCAAAGAAAACTATTTTCACATCAATCAAAATGTCTTTAAGGATAAATTCTAAGTTGAAATTGAAATATACTTATTACATAAATAATTATAATTTATTTTTTGGTTTGCAGGATTTGAATTTGTA
This sequence comes from Picea engelmannii, assembly GCA_009831015.1. NCBI lineage: Eukaryota > Viridiplantae > Streptophyta > Pinopsida > Pinales > Pinaceae > Picea > Picea engelmannii. The sequence goes on from ML812254.1 coordinate 14,870, forward strand.
CATATCCTACAACACTTAAATTGTTATATGGGAACACATATAACCACTAGTCACACTTATAATCTATTCTCAAAATGCCTAATTAGCTTATATGATAGTGCACATCCGCCAGGGGAGGAATGGTTTATTGACGACATCCATAAAACTACCGAACCGTGCCCTTTCCATTCTTCTCTGCTGTTACAAGTGCAATTACAAGGATTTGAAGTTGGGCTTCTTTTATAATTTTGCAATGACAGAATGTCTTCTACAAACATATCGAAATTCTTAAATGAAGATCCATTTACGGATACGACTTTCATGGCCAATTCCTCGAGCTTATTACAGTTTTCCTTCAACGGTTTTATTCTTTCATCTCCACTTTGATCATTGTCCATCAGAGATCTCACAAAATTTTCTATTTTGTTCCTTGTAACTATTTGATCCTCCGCGTCACTCTTGACAACCTCAATCCCAACTTTGTCTTCGTCCACGATAAGCCTCGCATTGAATTGTTGATCTCCAAACAATGGCCAACAGATGAGAGGAACGTCGACGAAGATGGCTTCAAGCGTAGAGTTCCAACCAAAATGAGTAATAAAATCCCCCACGGAAGGGTGTGAAAGGATGGCTAACTGATCTGTCCATCCACTTACTATTCAGCCTCATGCTCTATTCGTCTGTAAAATCCCTCTAGGGTGGGATTTTTCTCATCGAAAGATGGGAGTCTTAGCGCCCATAGAAATTGCTTCCCACTTGCTTCTAAACCCAACGCTAATTTGATTATCTGAGAAGAGCCGAGTTGTTGGCGTGGTGAGATATTGGCCACTTAGAAAAGAATCTGGTAGCATAGGGCCGATGTGCGCGCTTCATTTGAACCTGTCTGGAAATGAAGCGTGTATCAATTATTATCTACTCCTTCCAGACAGATTCAAATGAAGCGCGCCCATCTAAATTTGAAATTCAAATTTCAGTCGATCGACGAGATGTGGAACAACGTTTTGGATGGGAAAACGTAATCGTCGGGTGGATGGGACAAGCACTATGGAATGCTGACATCGTCAGGGGATAGTGCCACAGCTCGAAAATCTACCTGTTGGAGGGAGTAGGATCGGGAGGGAAGATTGCTCCCGAGTTAGCCTACTCTGGGAGAGAATATTGCTCCTAAGTTAGCCTACAAAGAGAAAGATAACTTCAAATGGTACAAACATCGACATCAATTAAACTGCAAGTTTTATATTCCATTGCAAATTCCCTAGGGTGCCACTTTCTTGCTAAATGTTTTCTCTAGATTGAGGGTTTTGCCATTGTTGCAACTCCTGTAGGCTTGCATCTTGTCTTCAACTCATTGTAAGATCTTTTTCCTACAAACAAGTACTCATTCATGTCCAACATATTTAACTTTGATAGCTGATCAAATTCCATTGGAAGGTTCTTCAAAGACATGCACAGAGAAATATCAAGAAATTATAGTTGTTGAAGTTTGCAAATGGAAAGAGGAAGCATTGACAAGCTTGGACATGCAGAAAATATCAACAAGATAAGTGACCTTAAACTACCCAATTCATCAAGAATTTTTGGATAAGATAGAAATTAGTGATATACAACCTCTCCAAGGAAGTTAAATTTCATATATTTCCTGGCAATTACTCCAAACCACTACAGTTATCAAAGTTAATTTCTACAAACTTTGGAAACTTTAGGACTTGTTCCTTATCAAATAGAGTCATATTTTCCAATCCGTCACATAGACAGACAAACAACTTTTCCAAGCATTCCCATGATCATAATAGTCATAAACATGAGGAATAAGGGTGTGTGCACAAAGTTGGTGGACGAAAATGTAGCAAGGGGGTCAACAGGAACGCATGTGCGTTCTCAAGAATGTGCACGTGTTCCTAATCCTATAGGTATGGCAAGGGACGAACCTCCAGTCAGCTTTCCACGTAGCTTCTTCGGCAGAAATATGCACAAGTTCTTAAGAACGCATGCATGTTCCTACTATAACCAATTTTTAAGGGAACACATGCGTGTTTTGTGCTCATTTGCACACCGCGCCTCGTGATTTTACCAATTGGAGAAAGAAAAGATGAATAATAGAGGAGGAGCAAACCCCGAGATCTTGCCATTGTGTCCATTGCAAGAAATGTATGGTTGATTTTTTGTCATTTCCTCTCTTGGCTTTGGAAAAAATACAAAACAATTATTCATGGGTTATGGATGTAAATCCCAATGGAATTGAAACTTATTAGCTAGGTTCACTACACATAATTAATATTTGAATGCAAATCTCTCAACAATTCACTAATCTTGTATAGGTTTTTTCAAATTCATTGTAAAGATAACACATAGTTTTTCTTTGTTTTCCACAAAATTATGTTAACGATTTTGTTGGGATAAAATGAAATTGTTGTTTGTAATACCTTTGTTGTTTTTTCTCTCCAAGCGATTTAGTGGTTTTTCTTGTGGACTCTCCCCTCCCACTGGCAGGTTCTTCTCTTCACTCCTGGTTCTTGACAGTTCCCTTCGTCCCTTGTTCACTCTTTGACTCCATTCTAGTCGGATTAGATGTTGATGACTACCCAATCCAAACTTTCTTCGTTCATTCCTTTATCCTTTCCCAGATCTACCCACCCCTATATCCAAAATTTCTTCATTCATGCCTTTATTCTTTCCTAGATATGCCCACCCCTACAGGTCCTGATTCTAATGCCCTCAGCTCTGATTTTATTGCCTCTTTCCTTGACCCTTCAAACCTAAATGGTTGGAACACTATGGATGTTTTGGGATCGACTCTGGCCCTTGATCCTTTAGATAAGCTCTCTCCCAAAGGAGTAAGGGCCTACCACTATTTTGTAAAGGCAGTTGCATAAAGATATTGGCCTGGAGTCATCAAAATATTGTGGCTCATATGATTTTGGGATAAGTGTAATGAAAGTGGAATTTATAGGGGTGTGTAGTCTCCCATTTCTCCTGGAATCTTCCTCCACCTGAAGAAGATCAGGTCCTATGAGCTAAAAAAGGTCTAGGTATAATTCAATTGTCCATCCATCTGGAACCAGGCTTTTATCTTTCTGGAAACTATGGAGAGTTTCTTTAAGTTCCTCCATTCCTACTTCAACAAAAAGGTCTTTGTTTCCTTCCTCGTCAACATATTTGGGGTAAAGTAGTGCCCGCCTTATAATCTCTGCAATATTAACTCTTGGGTCAGACTTGAAGAGGGATTGGAAGTGATTTTTCCCAATCTGGGCTAATCCTTCAAAGGACACAGTGATTTCTTGAGACTTTTGTACCATTTCTCCATTTTTCACTAAGCAATAAAGGATATCATTGCCCTTATGTTCCCTCTCGAGTATGAGATGTGATTATCTTCATTCTTATTTGTTATGTTCATTAGTCAATCCCAACAAGCAACATTAGAGATAGATGTAAAGGTTGTGAAAAAATGGTCGAGGGTTGCTCATGCATAGAGGAAGCCAAAATGTGCATATACAGAAGCTCTCTTCTGTATATGCACATTTTCTCTTCAGTAAATGCGCATTTTGGATTCCGTATATGCACATTTTTTCCTTCTGTAAATCCGCATATACGGAAGCTCTCTTTTGTATATGAATATTTTGTCTTCCGTATATGCGCATCTACGAAAGCCATAATGCACATATACGGAATCTCTCTTCCGTATATGTGCATTTTGGCTTCCGTAAATGTGCATATACAGAAGCCAAAATGCACATATATGGAAGCTCTCTTCTCTATATGTGCATTTTGGCTTCCGTATATGCGCATTTTTTCCTTCCGTAAATGCACATATACGGAAGCTGAAATGCGCATATACGGAAGAGAGCTTTCATATATGCACATTTTGGCTTTCGTATATGCACATTTACAGAAGTCAAAATGTGCATATACGGAAGCTATCTTCCGTATATGCGCATTCCGTAACACCCTATTTCCCCCAATTTGTAATTAATCATAAAATAGGAATTACCATGCTAATGCATGAGGATAATGTAAATGTATTATTGTTTGAGTTGTCAATGATTGATTGTGGGGGTGAAGCCTTGAAAGTACTGGCCATGATATCACTAGAGGAAGAATTTGAAAACTATAAGAGAGGGTTCATTATGACAAATAACCCCAAATTTCCCTTGATGAGGATGACAACCTTCTTCGGATCACAAGGAGAGAAATCAATTAATGAAGAAAGGACCGGTGGTTGAATTATCAACCACCCCCATGAATGGAAACATGGGTTGTCAGCCCGAAGTACCGCAAGGAATTGCAGACCTAAGCTTCCTTCTGACAGAAGGAACAGGATAGGTCGAAAAAACCTTCCAAGGTAAGAGGGATACACATGGGAGAGGGGAGACCGGACAAAAAAAAAAGAGCATAAGCTTGCAAGGGAGATGCACAGAGCTCTCCAGCGAGTCACGAACTGAAGTCTGTGGGATTGATGCCGAGGAGCATCTGAGAAACCTCGTCGAGGCCATAACCAAGAGAGAGAAATCTCTGATTTACAGAGAACATGACCCAAACAAAAGCGAAAATGGAGGAAGAACCCTCGAGAAGTGTGAGAATTCTCTGGTGATATCATGGCTTGGCACATGGGTGGCCAGTGTGCTAAGAATGAATGCCTCTGTGCCTATGGTCGGGTAGAAGGATGAACACCCATAGTCAGTTAGTTGGCTACCTCCTGTAATAGATAAGTAATCGAATATCTTGTGTATGAATTGGATATACTGTGAATGTTTTCAGGAATATGAATGAATGCTTAATGGATATAATGTATCCCTTTTATTTATGCTTGACTGTATAATTAGGCAAGTAAGAAATTATATGGTTCGAACATGACTTGTTCTCATAAATGCTTGAGTTCTGTAGTGTCTTAAGCTAGAGTCATGAACTGTGAGTTTGTCGACCTTAGGTATAGTTTCTTGTATGCACGTCGACCCTCCTATCGTTCTGAGTCCCTTCGAGGACAGAGTGGATTAACCTCAGGAGAGGTAGTGCATATCCACACAGGCTCTCTGCGAGACAAGCAAAAATTGAGAACCACTTAAGTTCTAGACTTGATGAATGAATGTATGGGGTGTGCGGAAGAATTCTTCCAAGCGTTAAGTCTAGGAGAAAGAGAGCAAAGCTCTTAAGCCCTTCATAATTGATGAGACTCCAAGAGGATAGTGAGATTCAAGTATCAAAAGGGAATGTCCTTTTCTTTGGAAGATGAACGGACGAGATTCGTTCGGGAGGACCCAAGGTTTGTCATGACTGTTAAATTTGAGGAAGGACCGTAGGCATTAACGCCTCGACTCTTATAGTCTTCACAAGATTTGATGAGTGTAGGTAACCGGCATGAAGGGGAACATAGACGGACCCAAAGTCATAGGGCACACAGAGGAATCAAAGGTCAAAGCCTTCGACACTTAGAGAATTATTCCAAGACGGGAGAAATTCCAAGCTCAAGAGGAGAAGTGACAACTATCGTTAGATTAGCTGCAGAGGAGAGATCTGGACCGTCAAAATCCACGTCCAGACAGCGAGAAGTGAGCGCATGAGGAAAACAGATCTGAAGTGTGCAAACCAATAGTCATTGGATCCAGAGGAAGGTCCACGAGACAAGTTTTGAAATCATTAGAGCCATCCATCAGAAGGGACGCATGGCGAGAGCTCAGCATTTCATTGACTCGTAGAGCAAGAAGGTCAAAGAACATACTATTCAAACTCGCGATGTGTGAAGTCGCAATTTGATCGTAGTCATCCATCAAGGAGGGCACATTCATTAGGTGGGGACCGCATGGTTGATAGGTGGTGGACACATGTCACCTGGGAAATATTCAACCCATTGTTGACTAATCGTGTTTCGGGGTTTTGAAGGGTGAAGAAGTTTCACCTTGATCGCTAAGGTCGCGAAACGTCGAGAGCCGAGGTCTCGTGCAATGGGCAGCAATGACACAGCTCGTAAGCAGAGTACAACGAAGGAGACAAGTGGACTGTACGCATCGCTTTGGCAGAGTCCACGTAACGTTGAACTTTCGCGTTTCATGGATTCGCAAAGGAGGAGCACGAGGGCTCAACACTCGAACTTGCGAAGTCGCGAGTTGCGAGTAGTGCTAGTGTTTATCCTAGCCTATGGTTATATGTAGAAGGTGCTAGTGAGGAGGGAGCCATACCCGTATCGCATTTCAGGTATCGGTGTTTGGAGAAAGAGGAGTCGAGAGCCCTAACTCTCCAACTCGGGAGTTGCGAAAGGCACTTGCGCTAAGGCTAGTTTGTGGTCTCTTGGAGGAGGATAAGGGAAGGGATGGTCTGTGCTATTCCCCATAGAAATTTAGGGATTTTGTCCCTCAAAGAAAAGACAAAAAAAAAATTAGTTGTCATAGTTGGTGTGTGACAAATTGGTATCAGAGCATGGTTACAACACTTGGCCTGCTTGGGCTCATGTACGAGTCACGTAAGGAGATACAATTATCTGCATTTACTCCTTGAGGAGAAGGACTGCAGATTGAACTTCTATTTTTGGGAATTCTTGTTGAATTTCAACAGAAGAATTTCTTTAACCCCTTTGTCAAAGTGACGACTACTCTTACCTAAGTAGGGATATGCTAATTAACATGGATAATAAGACTTGAATGTGGATAGCTGAAGGTGGCAGGGTTCTGTCAAGGGTAGTTGAAGCCCAAAAGCCGAAAAACCTGATGTTAGTGACGTCACCTCTAAGCATGGGAAGTTGGAACATTAGGCACTAATGATGGCTGGTTATATAATGGTTAATACTTTTGTGGGCCTAAAGGAATCTGAAAGGCTCAAGTAGGATCCTTGGTTTTATAATTATTGCTTTATATTAAAATCGGAGAATATAACTCCTCATGACCAGAGAAAAGTGAGATGGGTAAGACCCTATGGACGCTGAAGCGAGGAGGTTTTCTTGCTAAGATGTTGTTGCATAAAGAGGAAAGTGACCCTGGTTGGTTATAGCCATGAGAGAAGACAACACCAACACGAGGTATGACTATGAGATTAGTCCTGTAAGTGACTGAAGTCTCAAACTAAAGGACACTAATGATGAAATTAAACTATCAAGTGA